>KL266119.1:6948-35858 GCA_000699545.1 Podiceps cristatus | reverse complement strand
TAAACCACAACAAAACCTTTAACATCCCTTCTGAATTTCTTCATATTATTTGGTTCAAATCAGGCTTTTAACTGTAGTAGTTTAGTGTATTGCTGAATTTTTGTTTGTGTTTGTCTAGTGGGATAGGTTGTAGTTAAGTGAAATGTGTGGTGTAAGCAAAGAGAAATTGCTGTATGCAAACCATAATTTTCATGTACTTGCTGTTTGAGTGCTGTGATGAAAGGGATGTATCACAGCATTTTTATCACATCAGCTGCTATCTTTGTCTCTCTACCTGAAGGATGGCAAAGAGCCCCCTTTCATCTGGAGGATTATGAGGCCATTATGGTAGGGTTGGGTTGACATTGTTGGAGCTTTCATCTTTTGTTCTAAGTTTTGAAGCATTATTGTGGTTCTCTTGTTCCCTGTCTCATGACTTGATGTTTAGTGAGAGCAGAGAGAAGCTCCTTGCCAGAGTTGTTCCAGAAAAATCATTAAACTCAGGAGGGAGGGAAGGAGAGAGAAAGAGGAGCCAGGTGAGTGCTACTCCCTGGTTGGTGATGACCCTGCAGGTCTGGAGCCCAGTTCTAGTCGCACAGCGGGTACCTGGATCCCTGCTTCTGTTGCCTTTGCCCAAGCGGCATCTGCTTGAGCATGAAGCATGGCATACCGTCCAGCTTCATACCTCTAATCCCAGAACAGGAGTCCATCAGCTGATGGATGCATCAACTGATGAAAGAATATGAAGTCAGAGGATGTGAGCAGAGAGATGCTGACACAGTTAGTTTTTCTTTCTATATACTTAACCATCCACCCAGGTTCTTCACCTTTAAGTTGGTTACATGAACCCAGGAATTTGTGCTGGCAAGTATCTGCATGGTCCCAAGCCAGGAGGAGCTGAAGGAGGGGCTTTGCTTCTAAACTTTGGCTCTCTTAAACTTTAAGTGTTTTCCGGGCTGGAGGTTGCCTGTTCTCTCTGTGCTTCCCATTTGTGTGCTCCAGCTTCTGAATGCAGAGAAAGCTAATTCCTCTTGGGTGAGCGCCAGATAAAGCAAGCTCTTATTTTATAGTTGACTCTTGTATTCGCCTTTAATGATTAGTGTGTATTCCTTTAATAATTGAAAGAAGATTCATATATAAAGCAGAACACTCAAAAATATATCTCTGTAATAATGAGGATAGCGATATAATTTTTGGATGCAACATTTTTATTTCCTTTCATTTTTTATTGTCATGTTTTCTGGTATTCTTTGCCTAGAATTTCAATCCTTCACCTTTATGCCTGTGTTTATTTAGTATTGCTGCTTTTCCTGTACGAGGAATATGTATTTATATATTGGCTCATCGCCTATGCGGTTTAGGGTTTGCCTTCAAGCAAAGACTGAATCTGGCAAGGGTGGATCCCTCAATGCAAATGACAAGGCATGTCACAGCTCGGATTGTGATTTTAAATTCCAGCATCTGAGTGACCTGGTCTAGTTGAAGGTGCCCCTGCTACTGCAGGGAGGTTGGACACGATGACCATCATGGTCCCTTCCAACCCAAACCATTCTGTGATTCTAGGATCTAAAATGAATAGCCCTTCCCTGTCCCTTCATACTGAGCATTTCCATTGCTCCTCTTACACCATATACAAATATTGCATGAAAAAGGAGGCAAAAAGAGAGAATGAGGTTTAATCACTTGCTTCGCCTTTCTGAGAGGAGCAGCATCTTTCCATCAGCTGTTGCCGCAGTGTAGTTCAGCTGGTTTGGTGGTCCTGCCCAAACAGAGCCCCTGCAGCTGGTCATAGGATGTTGTATGGAAATTAGTAGGGACCAAAGTCCGCACCTCTCCCATGTGTCTGTGAGGAGATGGAGCCACGGCCACGCTGCCTGCTGGTCTTGTGAGCTGCAGGTTGCACAGCCCAGACAGGCAAAAAAGCATCTGTGCTGGACTCTTCAGTTTCTCCATGTGCAAGGAGATGTTGTCCCGAGGGAGATGACTCTTCCCGATTCAACAGACACAACTCAAACTCTACAAATTCATGAGTTGGCAGCCGAGTCCCAAGGAGTTCATCGAGGAGGAGGGTGGATTAAGAGGGCTGGTTTTCAATGGGTAGGATCTAAGTTGAAGAGAACAACATGTTTTCTGTGCCAAATAAGAAGATTGTTACTAATTGCTTTCTTCTGGGGTTTAAAATCCAGTGTGCTGGCACCTGTCCCATACGTTATACATTACTTCCCAAGCACAGCCACGGGGTTGTCCATACGCATAAATCCTCACCTGCAGTTTGACAGCAAGGCATAAGATGACTGAGCAGGGTGCAGAGCAGGGTGAGAAATGGGGTGCCAGGAGCATGGGGATGGGGAACACCCTTCTCAGAGGGTATGTAGTCGTGCGAAGAGTGCTGTAGCTGACGTGCCTTTGCTGATCTCAGTTGGCTTGTGTGCTTGTCACACTGAGCAGTAGCACTGCTGTCGCTCCGCTACACCTTCCTCTTCCTCTTCCTCTTGTGTTTTGCAGCATCCCCTTCAATTAAGCTTCTTGTGGATGACCCAATAGTGGTGAACCCCGGAGAAGCCATCACCTTAGTCTGTGTGACGACAGGAGGGGAGCCAGCCCCCAGCCTGACGTGGGTGAGGTCTGCCGGCATCCTGCCCGAGAAGACGGTCCTGAACGGCGGCACTTTAACAATACCTGCCATCACGTCAGAAGATGCTGGCACGTACAGTTGCATCGCCAATAACAATGTTGGAAATCCTGCAAAAAAGTCCACCAACATCATCGTAAGAGGTAAGTTGAGCTAGCAAACTACTGACCTTTACCTTGGAAGACTAATTGAATCCTAATCTGACAGAAGAGCAATGTTCACGTAGTGGTGTCCTGGATTTTTCCAAATGTATTTCTGGTTCTTTCTAATGATGTATGAGATAAATCAGTGTTGCCTTCAAACAGCCAGTGGCTCTTACACTGGGCTCAAACCCCATTGCTGGAACAAGGGTGGCGTGGTGCTCCTTCGTATTGTGAAGAGGCAGCAGCTCTCCCATCCAAACCAGAGACAAATGATCGCTGAAGGACACCATGTCTGTGGGCATCGCCTGTGCTGATCCCCGGCACGCTCTCTTGGCAGTGGCTGCATCCTGAGCTCCTGGAGCTGTCATTACCTATTTCACCCTTTTCTTCCTCCTCATCAGCTGAACGCGTTAGTGAAATTAAGGCTGTTGTTCATGCTGCGAATCTGCTGCCATCAGATGACTGCTCCCTGGGTAGGAGCTTTAGATTAATACCTATGCTTTAATTAAACTAAATAGCTGGATAAATGTCCGTCTTAGATAAAAGTATGAGAAGAGTGCTTGCAGAGCAATTACTGCCAGGTGGAGAGAAACTCTCCCCAGGTGTTTATCGCTCTCCAGATAACCCCAGGGCCATGGCCGGTTGGTTTGAAGGAGGAGTTCGATGGGCTGATAGGCGTCATCAGGGCGGATTCATCTACCTGAACCAAACAGTTCATCTGAAACTAATTTTCTATAATCTAATCTGTGAATGGCAGGGAAACATAAACTCCCACACTATAGGAACTTTAAATAATAGCATATGATTAATCATGCTCTGGAGAAACTGCTGTATAAAGAGCCGGTGGTGTGAATATTTCATGAGAGCCATAACCCCTGTTCACTTCCTATTGCCCAACATATCATACTGAATTAGATGCTATTTCTGTGCTGGGGGTCAGGGAGAGAGCATTGCATCAGCCTAGGTCTGCGGGAGTTTAGCAGATGTCCCTAGCTTTATTTGTAATAATGTATTTCCATTTGAATTTTTGACATTTGGCTTAGGGGTTTTGTTGTCAAGAGGCAGAAGCAGTTTTGTTTCAGAAACATAGTGTCGACATTAATTTGCTGTGATTTACAATGGTGATGAGGTTGTGAAGGGGAGATGTGAGTGAAACACACACTCGGAATAAGCAAAGGGAGAGGAAAGGCTTTGTGTGAAAAGAAATCTCAATATTTTAATTGACCCAGCAGACAGCACTGGAGAGCCCAGAGGAAAAGCCAAAGTCCCTAGCTCCCTGCAGATACAAATTTCATGAGTCATAGCATAATAATAATATGCCCTCACGTTTTTATTTATAGAAGACCGTGCCTATGAGATGCCTGGGAGCTGCAAGATGTTGAACAAAATATCATTAAAGTATTTGAGGTGACTTTTTGCTTTTTTTCCCCTCTGCTGTGTGGCCCTGTTAATTCTGAAAAAGGACCGCAATGAGGAACCACCTATTAAATAAATGAAGCACAGCTCCCTTCCAGCCCCAATGCATTGCTACCTGCTATGATTTTTCCCTTATTATTTCTGTTAAAGGGGAAGAACTGTCTTTTAGGGAAAAAAAAAAAAAATCTTTATTCCGGTCTTGGTTGATTTCTTTATTAAAAGTGATGCTGAGTTTAGGAATGAAATATGAGAGAAATTGATACTGGAGTTTTAATTCTACTTTTGTATGTATTTCTTAGCATTTTTCCTGTAGCTCGTTGCTTAACGGTTGGACTCGATGACCTTAAGGGTCTTTCCCAACCTTGACAATCCTATGATCCTGTGATCCTATGATTCTCTCTATTTCATCTCTTTTTTCGTGTTGTGTATCAGGGTTTTCACACTACAGCGGAGGGGAAAAGAGTACGTGAAATAGCATCTAAGCCTTGCGGGAGGAGCATTTGGTAAATGGAGTTCACATCTTCTGTGGGGCAGACTAGCAACCCCAGGACTAGACTATAAACCCCTAATCTTACCCAGAATTAAATGTAAAGTTGTCTAAAAGCATTATCAGGGCTCAGATGAAATTTGTTCCCTTGAAAATTCACTAGATTTCACCGTGCGTTTAGCTGAATGTGCCTTTATTGTACGTGCCTCATTCTGTGGATGCTGCCTGACCTTCAGCAGCTCTTGCTATTTTCCCGGGCGTTTTCCCGTCTTTGTGGCCAGCTGCCCAACTCTGTGGCTGCCCACCACACCTGACTCCGAACCCCTTGTGAATGATGTCGTATGACCACCACACGCGTTTAATAAGAATAAAAAGAAACTAAAACCAGAGAGAATTCTTCAAAAAGAAACAAATAAAAGAAAATAAATGAGTAATCAAAGCAATTTATTCTTTTAGAAAGTCAGAAATTATGTGGATCGATAAGGAATAGAGGCAACAGATGAGGCAGTGTTTAAAAAACAAATTTGTGACACCCAGGTGTGTTCAGGTCAGCTCTGCGCTCCTCCCTCAGTCTTTTCTGACATCCTTAAAAAGTGGGGATAAATACAATTAAATGGCAGGCTGACCAGCTTGGGGGAATATGGATCACCTGAAAGATGGTGCGAAATGTGCCTGCGTGGAAGTGCTGTGTAATGTGTGTTCTCTGCTTCTCCAGGGTGTAAATAACTAGTAATATGTGTTCTCCGCTTCTGCAGGTTGTAAATAACTGGTTTCTGCAATTCCCATGTGCTGCTGAAGGAGTGCTGGGATAGCAGGGGCCGCTGATGGTCTCAGGGCATTGCTTTCCATTTGTTAGCTCCCAGGATTTATCTGCCAGCCTCCTAATACACATAAGCATTTAACTTATTCTCCGTTTTTCCGTATTACTTGATTTCTTTGCTTTCCAGTGAGCATTGGCATGGAAGGAGATGTTTGTTCTTAAAATAAAAAACAGATTAAAGCTGTCATTGCAGAGAGGAACCCATTTGGTCATAGCTGCATTTGGATGTTTGGGTTTTGTTTTTTTTTTTTGGGGGGGGGGGTGTCCTTCTGTCCTCCCCCCTCTTCTTTTGGCCTGTGTAACTTAAAAGGAATTGTAAATCCTTCCAACAAAACCAAGCTGGGTGCTTGCCCGTTGGTTCGGATGAACATGGATCTCTTGCTGTCATTGCAGAGAGGAACCCATTTGGTCATAGCTGCATTTGGATGTTTGGGTTTTGTTTTTTTTTTTTGGGGGGGGGGGTGTCCTTCTGTCCTCCCCCCTCTTCTTTTGGCCTGTGTAACTTAAAAGGAATTGTAAATCCTTCCAACAAAACCAAGCTGGGTGCTTGCCCGTTGGTTCGGATGAACATGGATCTCTTGCAAAACGACAGGCGTTGCACACAGCCGCCGAAGGCAGAGACTCCCTCGTACGCTGCCTCCTTGAGCAGTTAAATTACCACTGCCCGGTAAAGCCGCATCCTGGAAAGACACTTTCTTCAGCAAGTTGTAAGCTGCAAACTCCGCTCCCTTTGTCTCCCCTCTGCTGAGCTGTTGCGTTAGCGCTTTTTCCTTTCGGCCGGCAGATAAGGGCAGTTTTGCTGAGACGATGAAGAGGAATTGTGTCGAGTACCAGGCTGCCGTTCCTCGAGAGGTGCGGGCGTAATGCAATACCTTTCATTTCCTCCGTTTGCTCTGCACAGGAGCTCACCAGAGGCAAATCAGCGACCATGTGCTGTTTAGCTGTTGAAATCTTAGGGAGAAAGTCTGCGAAATTCAATCGTTTTAAAGAGTGCCATTATCTGCATAAGCGTAGCCAAAATTATTGCAGAGTATTTCATTCCGTCAAATACATCATCATCCATCAAGATGTCTTGGGTCAAAAGAGAGGAGGAAGAAATGCTCTCTCATTTCAGCAAAGCTGCCTGCTCACCATCTCTAATTATGAAAGTTTCTTTCTAAGTATTTTCTTTAGATTAATGAGTTCTTTAAATGATTGCAGGTCTGCTAGCATTTGAGTATTGGTGGGTGTTCTCATCAGTGGCATCTTCGCATCCTCCTCTCAGACTGATGATTAGGTTAGTTCCTCATAACATATTTCTAGACAAAACCATTAGAAAGCAGAGGAAGCTCTAAGGGAATCCTGACTCCTGTTTTGCTAGTAAAACTTAATGTTGTTCTCCTCTATTTAAAAAAAAAAAAAAAAAGGCAAAAAAAAAAAAAGCCCTCTCAAGAAGCAAATCCAACACACCCTCTCTGGATAAACAACGTTCCCAACAACCTCGATGCCTGACATGTTTATTTATGGCCATGCTTTCTTGGAGGATGTCCTGGTTTTCTGACTTCCCTGGTGGAGCAAAAAAATGTTGTTGTGATGCAATGGAAATAATTTATTTTAAAGGCCAGGATGGGGGAAATCTGGTGCACTTCTTTCAGAGTTCTTTCCCACCCAAAATATCTCTGCTAATTTGCTTTCATCATGGATTTGTCACTATGTACCTCTGTTGCTGCCAATTAGAGGTAAATGATAATCAGTCTTCCTATGGATATTTTGTTAACTAAAATAAAGAAGCAAACACACAGCCATGCATTTGTGTTAAAATCAAATGCAAAGCCTTGTTTATTCACAGCCCTTGGGCCAACACACGTGGTGATCTGGATACATCTTTGCATCCTGTGCCTGCTCAGCTGCGCAGAGAGGACTTCACGTTATTGCCAGGAGCTTGGTAGTAGGAGACCTTGGCTGTGATCTGGCCCCAGGCTCAGTTCCTTGCCTTGATCAGGCATGGGAAGTTGAACATCCACCTTACCCTGTGTCCCAGGAAACTATTCTAGCCTGAGGATCTTTTAGACTTTGCTGCTGGAGGTTGTTTTACTCCTTTAAAATTCTCTCTTCCGTGCATATTTGGAGAGGGAAGTGAAAGGCATTAGAGAAATGGTAATATTGGCCTTGTAATCCTTAAGATACTACATAAAAGCATGATCATCACAATGCCATACAGATTTCGGGTGACAATTGGAAATGTCAAAAGAGGCAAGAATCAAGATAATCGTATGTCTGCAGCTTCTAGAAAATTATACATTTTCAACATGACTCAAACTGAGTACTCAGAATTATGAGAACAAGGAAGAAAAAATACTCCAAAGACCACGGTGAAAGGGAAAAGGAAAATAAAATATCTTTGTAGCTACCAGTATGTCAACGAAAAGTTAAAGACTTCTGATGATGATGGATTTAAGGTGGCTCCTCCATCCAGTAAGAGAGCAAAACTGCTGGGTCGCGTCTTTGAAGGACACTGGTGCACCTGATTGGGAAACAGGTAGAGCCAGAGAAATGTTTTACAGGTCTTAAAGTACGGAGCACTGAAATGATTTGGAAGGGCGTCAGCGTGCACCAGCTCTGATTTGTTGCCTCATCAGCATCTTAGAAATCATAGAAATCATAGAAATCATAGAAAGGTCTGGGTTGGAAGGGACCCCCCCTGCCACAGGCAGGGACACCAACCTCCAGGCCTGGACCTACACAAGGTTGCCCAGGGCCCCGTCCAACCTGGCCTTGAACACCTCCAGGCATGGGGCATCCACCCCCTCTCTGGGCAGCCTGTTCCAGCCCCTCACCACTCTCTCTGTAAAAAACTTCCCCCTAAGATCTAATTTAAAAAACCTTCCCTCCTTCAGATTTAGTCCATTCCCCCTTGTCCTGTCACTATCTACCCTTTTAAAAAGTTGATTCCCCTCCTGTTTGTACGCTCCCTTCAGGGACTGGAAGGCTGCAGTGAGGTCCTCCCGCAGCCTTCTCTTCTCTAGGCTGAATCTTCTCCCATTACCTTGTTTAAATAGATCACTTCGTCTCTTCTATGGTAACTGCAAAATTTTTTAGTGCCAGTTGACTCCTACCATGGGACTTTTCCCTTCTGTGAAGCAGAAGCGTAGTGTCTGCAGTTAATTGTTCAAAGGGGTGGGAATCCTGTCAGTTTAAATACAAAATAATAATTTTATATGACCTGTGCTCAACATTAACACAAAAGCTTTTGTTGAACAAAAAGGACTCTGAGGAAATGCATTTTAAGGCTGAGATTGCTGGAAGTACCTTTTCCATTATGTCTTTACAAACTGTATGTGAACTGTGTAGTGGTGGCTGCTAAAAAGAAGGTGGCAAAAATAAAAAAGAAATACCCAGATTGGGGGGTTTTTTTTCTTTTGCAATGGATTTAAAAAAAAAAAAAATCCTGTAATCTGATATTTCTAATGTCCATTCTCGCACACCTGCCTACCCTTCTGCTTTCCTGCAATGGCTCTGTTTATCCCAGAGTTTTTTCTTAGGAATTTCCCTTGTTGGTTTAGAGCGTGACGTAAGGGATGAAAATAAGTCTGTCTGGTTATACATCAGCACCTCTGCTATCATCCCTCAAAGATCCTCAAATGCTGTTAATGAAATGTGAGCAGGGCCCCCACGGGCTGGTGCCGACTGCCGGAGCAGACGCAAGGCTCACAAGATTTATCCAAAAGGTGGAAATTAGGTTTTGGCGGCACCCACGACAGTCGTCACCCGGCGGGTCACCCGGCAGTTTTGCGGCGGCTGGATGGTGGCCAGCGGCGTGTCCATCTGATGCGCCTGGTCGGCAGCTGGCATCATCTGTGACGGTGGGAGCGCTGGCTGGGGATGCTGACTCCAGCATGCCAAGCTTAAAATGTTGGGTTTTCTGTGCAATTAGAAGGACCATTTTTTTTTTCCCCTTCTTTTTCCTCCGCTCTCTGTATTCCTGGAAGGTCTCGCACAGCAGACTGATTATACTAGTGCTTATTTTATGGCTGGAGAAAGCCAAAGGCCTTGGCAAATACCCACACATGTAAACCAGGCATTACTCCACCACACAGAAATGATGACCACCGTTGACTTCCTAATGAGGGGCTGTGCGGGCACGGGGGGCTTTGCCATGTGTGGTGCTGCATGGCCGTGGGTGCCGCAGGCTGCGGGAGGCTGGCAGAGATGAGCTCCCCGGGATTGCTTCAGTAGGGTGGAAATTCGGCAGCCCCTGTGCTGGCTTTTGGCGTCTGTTGGTGGTTGTGGTTTCCTTGGGGCAGACTAGAAAGCAAGAGTGATTTCAAGAAAATGCCAAGGTTTTGAAATTCATATTCCAGAATAGGACTGCAAGGGCCCTCCCGGGTCATCGACTCCAACTGTTTTTATCCCAGGCATCCGTTTCATGTCCTCTCATCCCTTTTTTTGTAAAATGACCAACTCCATCTGCAGTTTCAATAGCTTTCTTCCAGCACCGTCCCAGCTCTTCCCAGGAGCCTCTTCCCATATCTCACTGCTCTGAGATGGAGGTCCTCTCTCATTGCCATCAAAAGCTGCCTGTGGTGGGTTCGCCGTCCCTTGAAAGCAGCTTTGCTGTGGAGCAGCGTCAGGCAAGCTCTGCGGACGCTGTGCAGGGATGGAGGGCTGGGCTTGGCCCTTGCTGCACCACCGAGGCAGTTGGGCATCTTAGAATCATAGAATCATGGAATTGTCAAGGTTGGAAAAGACCCTTAAGATCATCGAGTCCAACCGTTAACCCATCACTGCCAAGTCCATCTATCCCATGCCCTCAAGCACCGCATCTCTCCCTTCTTTAAACACCTTTAGGGATGGAGATTCAACCCTTCCAGGGGCTCTCCCCCTCCTCCCTCTTGCATTATGGCAATGTATATTTTTCTTATCATAATCTTAAGCAATTTACTTAACTCTTCATTTTAACAGCACTCACCACCTTGCTTAGTTTCTGCTGTGTCTTGTTGGATGAGACAAACTTCCTCCGGTGTGGGGTTTAAATGGGCCTTTCAAAAATGTTTGCAAATGGGCTTTGGGGAGACCTCTGAGCTGGGTGAGGATGAAGAAGAGCCCTGTAAGTTGGAGGCTGGGCACCAGCCCAGTTGGTCTCCCCCCCCACACCAGCCCTCCCGGCTCACCCGTGGGAACCAGCATCTTCCCGGGGCCTCTTCCAGCTTTTGAAGCATAAGTAGTTTAAACAAAAAAAAAAAAAAAAAAAAAAAAAAAAAAGAAAAGGCAGCCAATTCTGATTCTTCCACTGAGAGATGCTCCCTGTGAGTGGGATTTCAATGATTCAAGATTTTAGCCTAGAAAACCCGATCTCACAGCACATCCAGCGTGTTGCTACAGTCATAAGTTACCACTGCGCTATCCTAAAAGTTTACAGCTCTGAGAATGAATGTGTAAAAAAGTTGAGCTTCAGAGTTTAATAAGTCCATTTATTTTTATTATCTGCAATAGCAGTCTCAGGCATGTGCACTCTCTCCTAGGCTGGAGTGTATCACAGACGAGTTCATAAAACGGTTCCATATAAAAATGTAGATGGTTTATTGATTCTTCTGCCCTTTCATTAGGACTTCCCAGAATTTTTGTGTACAGAAATTTTATTTTTAAATACGTTTGCTGCTCTGCAAAACATCATGTGGTGCCTGTTGGGTAACACGTATCTGTAAAGATATATCAGAAGGGATTTCAAGAGCTAGTATTCATTTCATCTCTCTCCTTTGACCCTTGCATTGTGGCTGCTTCAGGTAGCCACATTCTTTCTTCAGCAAGGAGAAGGAAAAGAAAAAGGAGAATCTTTTCAGTAGGGACAATGGTGATAGGACAAGGGGTGATGGTTTCAAGCTGAAACAGGGTAGGTTTAGATTAGATGTAAGGAGAAAATTCTTTACAATGAGGGTGGTGAAGCACTGGAAGGGGTTGCCCAGAGAGGTGGTGGAGGCCCCATCCCTGGAGACATTCAAGCCCAGGTTGGACGGGGCTGTGAGCGACCTGATCTGGTAATGGTGTCCCTGCTCACTGCAGGGGGTGGGACGGGATGGGCTCTGGGGGTCCCTTCCAACCCAAAACATTCTGTGATTCTGTGATTCTATGAAACTATCCTTACTGTTGGTTGGCTAACAATTATTAACTGCTAGTGCTTGAGAAATTTTTTTGGCAGGTGTATGGTGTCGTAGTTTAATATTGTACTAGATCTTGGCTGATTAATACGTGCTGGGGTCTGTGTAGTCTTAACAACATTATGGTTTTGGCAGCAAAGGTTGAGTTTGTCAAAGTTTTGTAACATTTTGAAGGGAGAGGGAGAGAAGAAAGAACAGGGCACACTGTTTTGTTCTGATGTTACCAAGATACTTTGATGACTTTGAAACGTGTTTTACGGTATTGTATTGTATCAGGCAACTGTGAGTGAGGTTGGTAGGTCTCTGCCCAGTCTGAAGAATCATTTTGGAAAGTTTTATAAGATCCCGATTAATTTTTGAGTCATTGAACTCTGGAATAAAACCAAAGTGTTGAAGGGAAATACATCCCATGTTGGGGCAAATCCAGGCTGTAACAAAATCCTCCAGTTGAATAAAGCTGCTGAGCCACACCAGAGGCAGGAGATGGGGATGATCCAGTGTGGAAGCCTTGGAAACTGGGGATTTGCTCTAGTTTTTGGAAGAAAGGGAGGTACTGTATGCTGAATTTCATTGGCAGTGTGTGGGCAAAGAAAAAAGTGAAGATTTGCAATATATTACTTTTTGGGCATCCAGGAAAACTCAATAAGGTCTTTTTTTTTTTTTTTTTTTTAGACAGCTTTGGCACAAGAATTAAACTTTATAAAGGCATTGGCCCTAGAAAACACACAGCTGTAATGTTCAGAGGATTTATAATTTGTTTGGCAAGTGCACAGCCCACTGGGGACTGTGTCAGCTTCTCTGAATTGTTTAATTTGTATCCCAATTCTTGTCTGGCTTGTGACGAGGGCTGTGAAGTTCCCGTTTGCCTGTGGGACGGGGCCGCCCTGAGCCCGCGGCTCTGGCTGCGCTTGCGTGCAGCACGTTGTCTTGGCAAGCTGTAACGGTGTGGGATTTTGTAGCGTAGGAAAGGGTTTGGGGTTTCTTTTTTTTCCCCCTTTCTTCTGCTTGGGGTTTCAAAAAGTACTAAATGCCAACTGCCAATTTTCCACCGCTGCTTCTTGATCCAGCTTCATTCATTTTGTGCTGTTTCACCCTCGTGTACCCACCTCGATGCCTGTGAATTATTATCTGCGTCTGCTTAAAGTCAGAGGCGAGAGCAGCCTTCCAGGCAGGTGGGGCTGTGTTGTGTCTGCTTCAAGTTGCGGCAGGGGAGGGTTAGACGGGATATTAGGAAAAATGTCTTTACTGAGAGAGTGGTGAGGGATTGGAAGGGGCTGCCCAGGGAGGGGGTGGAGTTACCCTCACTGAGGTGTTGAAGGAACGTGTGGGTGAGGCACTGTGGGACATGGTTTAATGGGCAGGGTGGGGTTGGGTGATGGTTGGGCTTGGTGATCTTACAGGTCCTTTCCAACCTTAGTGATTCTGTGATGCTGTGTGCTTGTCCCTGGTAGGACATTTCAGTTTCTGCCCACAAATCAGCTTTATACCGGCGTGACACCAGTGGGGCGACTCCTGGTTTTCACAAGCAGGGAACCACAGCCTGAAGGTTGTGCAGTTTCCATCCCTGGAGGTTTTCAAGCCCTGAACGACCTGGTCTGAGCTCACATCTGGCCCTGCTTTGAGCAGGAGATTGGTCTAGAAACCTCTTGAGCTCCCTTCCCACCTGAATATTTCTACGAACCTATACGTTTTTGCTCTTCTGATGATGCTTATAGCTCTTGAATATTTACTTCTAAAAGCAGTTAAAAGAGAAACCATGCTGTGCTTCGCATACTTTGATCTCGGCTTCAGCTATTTAATGGATCATATACTGAGTAACTTGTAAACTGAAATCTTCTTCATTACAGAGAAGTATACACCTCCCCTTCCTTCAAAAGAAAAGCAATGAAAGAAATAGGAGCTAATTAACTAGAGCACACGTAAAACCAGACACCTGCCACATGGCATCTCCAGAATAATAAATCCTTTTCTTTTAAAAATTAGAAGCATTTATAAAAATAGAGACAAAACCTGAAATCTCTTTGCAGTATTTGCATTTAAATTGAAAATGTGAATGCATCTGGTCTTGCAAGTGCCAAATAATTACTTGATATTAAAAAGTTTGGAGATGCTCTAGTAGGAGATGCTTGACAACTTAATTGTTCTGATAGCTACTGAAAGTTAAGGTTTTAAAAAAAACTTTAAGCTAAAACCATGTTGACAGAAGCAAAATGAACTGTTGGTAAAATGCTGAGAATTGTGTGTCTTTTTTTAGCAAGACTGTACTTCAAAGCTGTCTCTGGATAGGAAGGTGAACATGCAGGTAGCATAATTCTATCAAAATTATCTTGCAGAGTCCTAAATACCCTATTTAAGAAATTGGAATTTTGAGAAGAGTGATCAAGGTTGATGCATTCTCCCTAACAGTTCGGTGGATCTTTATAGTTACGCTACTTTTTAATGTTCTCCTTGTGACCCAAGCAAGGTGCGCCCTGCCTGCTCGCTTGGCAGGCCTATTTTCTGCTGGAAAGAGTTTTCTTATGTGAAAACATCAAATAGCGTTATTTGCTGCTAATGCGGGTGCAGCTAGCTCTGTGCAGAGCCTATGGGTGATTTTATTTGATGTTGGACTCCCTTTTTAACTCTGAACGAGATGTTCAGACCTCCTTTCAGAATAAGAAAGTTTCCGTATCTCAGCAGTGGACCAAGCAGTTACAGGGTTATAGAGATGAGCCGTAAGGTAAGAAAGCTTTCCCTGATAGAGGAGAAGTAAAACAACAGTCTGATGCTGACCTTGGCAGACCTGGTGGTCCCCCGTCAGCCAAGAGTGGATCTGAATAACAGAGTACAAAATAGATGCAACTGCTGTGCGGGCAAGCTGGCAAGACACCGAGTATCTCATTCAAAAAATGCTGGGGGCTGGTGCTCTACAGAAGATGTTGAGGGATCTATCCCATCCATTTTCTTTTCATCCAGCTTGGTATTTCTGTAAAAGAAAAAGGAGGAGCCCATGGCTGGACACAAAATGGCCGCTCTGGGGGTTTCTAGGTCCCACGAACTGGCTGGAAGACAAAGCCCATGTTGGCAGATTTCCACAATTTTAGTTTTCTGGGGTGTTTGTTGCTTTGTTTGGTTTCAAGAATGACCAGGGAGGGTGACTATTGTTTCTGAAAGACATTGAAATGTGCACTGATTTGGTCTGTATGGTGGATCTTGCAGACCCTGCCAGGCCATGTCGACCATGACTTATTATTTGAGACCCAGTTTGAACAGCCCAGGGGGAGGATGGCTTCTTGTGATCTTGGTGCGGGATTGTTGAGAGACAAAAACCAAAAGCTGGATGGGAAGAGGTGTCTGTTGCCTCGCAATCGCTCTTTGATTAAAAGTAAAAACACAAACCACTGTGATTATAGTAGCTGAGTGTTAGAATAGCACGAAAAATCAAAGGTGAACAGTGGAATGAGGAAAGAGAAGGACTTGCAGAAATCTTGGAATATCCAGAGGGAAGAGCTCAGGCCCCCAAGGCTGCTACTTCAGCAGCTCAGTTTGTGGCTGGTGTGCTCTAGTTAGAAGTGCTCGGTGCACAGTGACAATGAGGAAACTGCAGATGGAACTGCAAACTGCAGCTTTGCTTTTCGCTATCCTTTATTTTAATTAGTCACCAGCAGATGTAGGAGCCTTTTGCCATGTATTTTAGCCTTTCTTAAATGCATCTTCTTTAAATATCACTGATATTTGGACATACATTTTTTCTCCATTTGTATTATTCCCACAAATCCATTAATCTTATTTCCCTTTCTGTTTAGAAAATTGATTTCTTAAAGCATCAGCTGGACACTGAAGTTTTATCCGACAAATTTACCATTACAACAACTGCATCCTATTAGTAAAGATTCCTATTCCCTCTCTACTTGGCACTGGTGAGGCCGCACCTTGAGTGCTGGGTTCGGTTTTGGGCACCTCACTCCAAGAAGGACATTGAAGTGCTGGAGTGTGTCCAGAGCCGGGCAACGGAGCTGGGGAAGGGTCTGGAGCACAAGTGCTGTGAGAAGCAACTGATGAAATGGGGGTTGTTTAGTCTGGAGAAGAGGAAGCTGAGGGGAGACCTTCTCGCTCTCTACAACTCCCTGAAAGGAGGTTGGAACGAGGTGGGGGGGTCGGTCTCTTCTCCCAAGTAATAAGTGATATGACAAGAGGAAGCAGAATCAAATTGCAGCAGGGGAGGTTTGAATGGATATGAGGAAACAACTTTTTGCCAAAAGGGCTGTCAGGGCCTGGCAGAGGCTGCCCAGGGCAGTGGGGGAGTCACCGTCCCTGGAGGGATTGAAAAGATGGGTGGATGTGGCGCTTGGGGACGTGGTTTAGTGGTGGCCTTGGTAGCGTTAGGGTAATGGTTGGACTCAATGATCTTAAAGATCTCTTCCAACCTAAACAATTGTATAAATCTATGATTATATTCTTTATTGTCCAAGAGTCACACCTTGCTCCAGACTCAAAACCACCAACACATCATGAGGCCCAGTTTCACCAGAGCGAAGTGTCTACCCCTGACCTGGCTACATGTTGCTTCATTGCAGTATGGCGTGAAGCACGTGTCCGGGCTGGATTTTAGGTACGTTTGGACTTGAGGATAAGCTGAGACATTACTTTACATCAGATGTTGATGTGGCCGTGATATCCACAGCAAAATAGCGTGGCCTTAAGAAACTTTCAGTTTGTAAATGTGTTCTCCTGTTTGTTATTGAAATTTTCCGTACATGGTTGCATGTCCATAACAGTGCTGAGTATGATGGATGACAGTCATTCATCAGGAAGGAACAGAAGTGGTTATCTACAGGACACTTCAGAGTAGGCTCGTCTGTGTCCAGAATTGATGTGTAGACTCTACAGATCCAGATAAACTTTCATTATGGGGAGCTGATACCTGCGAACTTTGTTACGTGGAGTGTGCTTTTGCTCTTCTGTTTTAGAATTAGGCTAGAAGACTGTAATACTGAATGATTTTGTTATTTTCCTTTCAAATGTTTTCTCGGTTGGCAAAAGCAAATTTGAGTTTTCAGTGTTCTTTATACACAAAATAATGTCAAAATGTATTTTAATGTAACAGAATGAAGTTTCATAGACTACACTGTGATATTCACCAGTGAGAAAGATATTTTGGACAGTTGTTAAATTGTCTCTGCTCAGCTTAGCTGCTTGATAATACAGTTTAAGGCAATATCCTGTAGAATACTGAAGACAATGCAGTTTTGTTGCCCACGGCCAAAATAAAGACACTGTGTTTCTTTGGAGCTTATGATAGGAACTTTTTTTTTGCTTCTATTGATTTGATAGAGGTAGACATGTTAATGAAGAAAGAAACATCAGGGAAGGATTTCTATGAGTCTTTCTTCAATGGGAAGGACTTTTTATTTAGTATAGAGATCCATTTATGCTGGGCTTTGACATAAAGATAAATAAACCAGGCAATACGGACTGGACTGCAGTTTCCAAGGTGTGGTACTAGAGCTGATTCCTTTGTTTCATACATTCATTCATTTAATCATTCAAACAAATAAATCTGAAACCTGGCCCAGTTGTGTAGATGTTGGATGATAGCTTTGACAAACACATGTCCAAGAAAGCATCAAGAGATATTAATACTTGTTTGTCGTGAAGGTTTAAATTAGCTATTAGATATTAGGGGGAAATTTTTTACAGAGAGAGTGGTGAGGGGCTGGAACAGGCTGCCCAGAGAGGGGGTGGATGCCCCATGCCTGGAGGTGTTCAAGGCCAGGTTGGACGGGGCCCTGGGCAACCTTGTGTAGGTCCAGGCCTGGAGGCTGGTGGCCCTGCCTGTGGCAGGGGGGTTGGAACTCTGTGATCCTTGGGGTCCCTTCCAGCCCAGACCATTCTAAGCCTATATCTAAAGGTCGTTTGCCTGCGTTACGAAGGAACGTGGGAGGATGGTCCCTATCTCAGTGTTAGAGACTGCTGGTCAGCTGGTGGTCCATGATCCCCCAACTTAAACACAGATCTTTTCTCACTTAATAGAGAAGATCTGCATGTGAGTCCATGTTTGCGATTCCTTTGCAATTAGTTACGTGTGTCGTCGTAATACAGCGAAGCTCCAGTCACAGAAATGATGCATCGGAGTAATGACCTAAGTTGAAATCTGCCTTTTTCTCTCCTGTTTGAGGTTTGAAACAGATTATTTCAGGGAAACATACTTAATTCAGAATTCCTGCAGTATAACATCACTTGATGTGCTACTATACAGTTTTGTGTGCCTTTAAGACAGTGAATCAAGTAACTTTATTTTTTTCCTTGTTTCTCAGTGATGAGATACTTATGATTTAATAAAGATCACATTTTAGGGGATCCACCAAACCAGATCCAGGTTCTTACACTACATATAATAAATACATCGATTTACACATGTTGAACTTGTGTATTTAACTGACCGCTGCATTCATTTATTGTTGAAATTCTATGTTACAAAGCTGGTGGCGTAAACCCAGGCAGGCAGAGGTGAGCTGTGTCTGACACCTCCCGAGCTGCAAACAAAATCAGTGAATAGCTCCTTGAGAAGGAGGTTGAGTTTTTATTCTCCTCTATGAATTCTGGGAATCAGCAAAGACTGCAAGTATGAGCAACAGCATGCAGTGAGAAGAGTTGGCTTCTCAAGATGTCCTGACAGATTAGGAAAAAGGTTTAGGTTTCTGAATACACTTTACAAGTCATTTAGGGACTATCTGAAATCTTTGTTGTAAGGCTGTGAATCTTCTGAATTGCAGTTGTGTGAAAGCAGGATTGCTTTTCCCATCTGTAAGGCTCTAAGGAGATGAGGGACCTGGTGTGACTGAAGCAAGAGCTGATGATAAGAGTTGACTTTCTTTACTTGCCGCCTGCCTTATATCTTTCTCTCAAGAACCAATAAATCATCCCAGTAATCATCTTTTGGTACAAAGATCACAGCAGTAACCTGGAGAGTTGCTTCGCAGTCTTTTAAAGCAAGCAGCCTATGTCTGGATTAACAGACTGCAGTGTCGAGAGAATAAAGCTGGGGTTTGCAGCTCACTTTCCAAGCAAGTTGTTCCCATGGTGCTTTTTCTGCATTTGTCCTTTGATGTGAAACAGAAGTCATGGCAAAGGACTTAATCCAAAGGCCATAGAAATCATGGAAGGACCATCATTCACTGTGGTGAACTTTGAATCAGATCCTTGGTCTCGTTCTTGCTGGTTTTCTGCTGGCCGTTGGCCTTAAAAATAAAGTCAATAATCTTCCCAGTTAGCAAAAATTCTTTTTCATGCATGTGGGAAGGAAACATCAAGGGTCAGTAACATCTGAGCACCAGGAAAGGATGGCTGCCTTGCCTTACCCAGGGAATGCAGTTGAAACACAGAACCCCCAGCAGTTTTAGAGGATCCGGGAAGTGAGCTGGATCTAGAGGTGAAGGTATTGGCACTTACTTGATAAAATGCCGGTGCTGGGTGCTGAGAAACAAGTGTCATGCTGGATGCTGAGTTCCCCAAACCTCCAAAATGTGCTTGCGGTGCTCCAAGACCCATGCAGATCTTTACATCTGCTTGGCAGCTTATCAGGTGATGTTCTCGTCTTGTTCACTGGCAACAGGTTAAAACAAAATCACTCATGAACCTTAACAAAATGTGAAGGGGAACAATCAAAATTGGTTGAAGCCACTTCTGGTGAGCGCACAGAGGCTGGACCTCCTGTGGCATCTGACTGCTCATTCAAGGTTAAAATCAGTGATTTGCACAGTTCTGCTGTTTAATATTGCTGTTGCCGCAGGCTGCACACAGACACATCAGCAGATTGCTGAGCATTCCCAGTGTCCCGCGTCAGCTTAGGAAGCAGCCAGTGGCCAGTAGTTATGATGTCAAAGCCTGCAGATAGAGCAGCAGCTGATGTATTCGGTTATGGCGCTTGGTGCCATTCATATATCATGAAATGTGAGTGAAGGAGATATGAATATATTGATGCGTTAAAGGAGCGTTTTGGGTTGGTTGGGGTGGAGATGGGAAGATATAGCTTAACCTGATGAATACAAATAGACCTTAGTTGAGATACTGAAATGCATTTCATTACTTTGAAATGTAATTAATGAGGGATGGCAAAGACAGTTTTGTGAGGAGTTTGAGAGAGAAAAATTGTTTCATCTTTGTTTATTTGATCACATCATAGTTCTTTGGGGCCTCTTTGGAGAAAGACTGGCACTTATTTGCACATTTACTGCTGTTTTGTAGCCCTGTGTGTTGATTATATACTGAAATCTCTGCTGGGAAGCAGCTGTGGTTCGCGTGCCTGCAGCACCATCTCCCACATCTTGCTGGTTAACACTGTGTCTCTTTTATTTGCTGTATCTAACCCCATGGAAACCTTCCAATGATGCCTCAAACATAACTAATAGTAGAGTGAAAAGCCAGAGTCAGAATCCATTGCATGTTTCAATATACTTGACATTAGACAGGGGGATGCCTAGAAATAATGGTCCATGAACCTGCACATGAGGATAATCCACACCACAGTTTTATGGGGGTTGACCATGAATGCAAACCCGTGTACAGAACGCGTACCGAAATCACTTTTCCATTACCTGGTGGATCTGTACCAGGCTCAACTCGGGTGTTCCGAGGACATTAGTATATGACACACAACGTCGATCAGTCAGGTCTGAAGTCTTTTTGCAGACCACATCTAGCATATGTGTATCTAAGACTCTACACCGTCTTGCCTGAAAGAAACAACTTTGTATTCCCGAGACTGCTGAAGGCACAGTCACTCTGGAGAGGCCCCATGTCATTTTGCTGAGGGCAACACTGGTAGTTCTGGGTCTAAGAGTAGCTTAATGGGGCCCTTCATTGCTGTAATAACTTTTCTTTCAAAGACCTGATTAGGGTGATCCCAGCTCCTCCTGTCTTTGCCAACCAAGAGTGCCCCGAACTCTGGCTTACACAGTCCTCCATTGCAGTGGGACTGAGAGTGGTTCATCTGCTCGGAGGGTTTCTGACCTGGTAGGTCAGGAAGTTTCCAGTGTGTGAAGTGACTCGGAGTCTCATCAATCTGGAGTGGGAGATCCAGGTTCACTTTCCCCTTCTTACAAAGAGTTCTAGCTCCTAAGATGCTGTAGCACCATAGCTGCTACTGCCATTTTCAGAGTTCGGGGAAGGGAGGTTTAGTATGACTTTGGGGTGGTGGCAGTCCTGCCTTTTGAGGTGCTTTCCATCCTTGAAAATGAATGGTGGAGCAAGCCAGGAGTTCTGATGAGAAGCACTCTAGTGCTTGGGCTGCTTCTGGGCCAAATATTGAGCAACTATCACATCTGGGACAGTTCTGGCCGTAGTCCTGGGTCCCAGGTCAGAGAGAAGTGTATCTGCCCATCGTGGCCCCATTCTTCTCCGGCTCCCACTGTCCTCCAGCTCCACATGCCCGCAGCTATCGGACGTCGTTGGGCACCTGTGGTTGGTTTCTCGGGGACAACTTCCAGGTACGGATGGTGATTTTCATGCACTTTGGTGGCACATTAGAAATTCCAAAATGTAGATGTTAATTGTGGAGATCACTATGTTTATTCTGCTGCCAAGTGAGATTAGGGATTTATAGATACGGGTCGTTTAATGATCTTTCTTAACTCTGAAAAGACACTGTATTTTAAAGTCAAATTTTCTGCTGATTTTGTTGGTGACAGAAGAAAATGCTGATAGCTGTGCAATTTGTGGAGTCTTGGAGAACAGGGTTATAAAAACAGCACATTGACTTTCAAACTTAGGTTGTAGTTACACCGTTGGATTGTTTGCTGTAGGGATTTTGTGGCTGTTGCTGATGAATATAGTGTGCACGTTCACGTGGCTTAAGAGATGTTAAGAGGTTTGGTTTGGGGAAGGGGAGGAGGAAAGGGAATAAAGAGACTTTTTTTCTTCAGAATTTCTAGAAGTTCCCTTAACTTTCTCCATGTAGTTCACTGAGTCACAGCCCTCCTCTGAATTCCTTGTATTTGGTTGTATGGAAAAATACTTAGCTCAGGTGTGTGCCCTGCACAGGTCTTCGGTGGTTAGAGCTTGGGCAGCAGATCAGGACAGTGGGAGGTCCAGCCAGTTATTTCTGTACCTAGCACAGCCTGTGTAAAAACCAAACCCAGAAGCAACGGCCACAGAACTTAGCTGATTTTGAAATTCAGTCCATGAACCAGAGTGAAGCCCTTCCTGGCCCATGAATTAAGTGGCTTATGGCCCCAGTTTGAGGTTCTGCGCCCCTTAACTTAGTTAATGTGACTTTTCTATTAGACTTTTCTGTCATTGTTCCTTTTCAGAATGAGAAACTGCTGAAATGGTCTGTATGAGCACTCTAAGCAAAGGAGAAAAAATCAGAAATAAAAATAGTTTATTGAGGTTATTAGCAACTAATTCTGTTTGAAATGTGCTGCTCATCGTGCCTATTGAGTTATTTTTTTTCCCCCGTATGAAAATTATTTGCATAATGTATTTACTATTTTTTTGTGTATATAAGCATTGTTTGTTCTTCCATTTTCAAACAAAAATGTTCAACTTGTGTTTCAAAGTTTTTTTGCTGTGACAGTTTCCAACTGTCATACAACATGTGGGCCATCCTCTGGAACCAACGCGCGTGTTCATTCTGCTTCCTGGGCAACTGGCTGCAGCTTTTTAAAGGGAATGAGAGATGCTCAGTAAAGACGAGCGCATTTTGGTGCAAATTTAATCTTGAGAAAAGTCATGAAATTTTCTTGAATAAATGAAATAATAATAAATTCTTAAAAGCACATCAACCCCTTGGATTGTTGAATACACAGTTGGGACTAAATAGCAGCAGCCAGACAAGCGCCTTTCATGCCATACCTGATCAGCACAGCAGATGTAATAATTTTTTCATTCTCTGATTAAAAGGGCTGGCTTCCACAAGGGAAGAAATTTCCCGCACCACATGTGAGGGCTTGTCCAGAAGTTGCCAGATTTTATGCTTCTTTTCCCACATTGAAAAAAGTCCCTAATTATTAATTGAATGTTAATTCTCTTCAAAGTTGTTAAAGTGCTAACTCAGCGTGGCATTTGCAAGCTCCAAAGAGTTGTTTTGTTCAAGGAGCTACTGAGCTAACAAAATTGACTCTGAATTAGCATTTTCACTTGCAGCAGGTGAAAAGTACATATTACCCAAAGTCTGTGATCCAGGGAAATTTCCAGCTCAGAAAAGGGCAGAGGGGAGAGTGGTGCAAATCAGTCCTTTACTCAGATACTCCACATGCGGGGCATTGTGCATGGATGGGGGGCAGAGAGTGGGAGGGGAAACCAGGGCAACTTGGAAAACCTTTCAGTAGAGGTCAGCATGATGACAAGGAATGGTGGATTTAAATATTCCAGTGCTTGCGTTCAGCCTGGGTATTTGCTTGTAACATTTCTAACTGGTGTTTTCATTGCGGGACTTTCCAGCTGGAGATAGCATATGTAAACTTACATACACACTTATGCACACATATATAGGGGGAGAAGGATCTTGGAGTTGTGTAAGTAGCATTTTATATTCAGTACATCAAAATGTATGTAGATTTGAGACTTAATGGCTGATTCTGAAGCACTCTTCCAAAAAGAAGTATCAGACCAACACTGCTTTAGAGCAATCACTTTATTGATGTAAATGGTGATAGTTTCTGGATAGTTTTATACCCATTTAAAGAGTGACAAGAAAAATCAGATAAGTTGCAGTATTATTTTGCTCTTCTGCAGTAAATAGATGAGGGAAGGCTAGTACAAGATGCTGGTCTTACCAGGAAGATGGTGGGAGATACCATTTTCCAGAGTTGCCGTGCCCTGCATGGCTGTAGGGCGCTCCTGAGCGCTGAGCCTGCCTTGGAGATGGCCTCAAAAACTCATCTCCCTTGGGGTTCCCATCTGAAACACTGAGACTTCCTTCTCTCTGCTTTGTTGTGGGTTAGAGAATTAATTGAATTTGTATTGTAGACTTGAATATTCTTGGATACAGATAGAGATCCTTGGGATACACTGGTCCACTCTCAGTGGTAATGTTCTCTCAGATGTGTGTGCAACCTTCATCCTCAGCTTTCTCCCACGAGAACGGGATGGGTTTTCCTCATCTGACAAGACCCACCCAGGGTAGTGCAGCCAAGGTGCTCAGGATGGTCTCTCCTGCGTGGTTACATCTCAGAAGATCATCTTTTTGCCTTTTCCCATTGACCATTGCCTAAAGACGTACTTTCAGCCCCCTTACCTTTTAGAGCTGGCAGCAGTTTTCCCACCTGAGCAAGGCAGTGTGGTCGGCCGCCGCAGCTCTGCCTCCAGGCAGCCGCGGGATGGAGGGAGCCCTCCAGGCTGCTATGGGGAGGGAGCGGGGTGGGTAAGCCGGGGCAGGCTGTAGCCTCAGGCATGTGCTTACCTCTTCTCGTTTAAACAACTACTGGCACAAAGCTATTTTGCATGGCCAGGTTTGCTTCCAGATATATTGAGATGACATTACTGGTTGTATTAGTGATGTTAGGTTGATATCTCTATTTTCTCTTCTCTCAGCGCTAGCAGGTGGGTGAGGAAGGGCTTGTAAATACCTCCAGAGACCGATAACAAACACTGAAGGTTCATGAATTATTTTGGTTACTCTTCAGTTGTCAGCAGCTCATCTTAATTTAGGTGCTGTGACTTCCTTTTTTTCATTTCGAAAATGACAGGTACTTTAGCAGTGTATAAACTATGATGATATTTGATTAAAATTTGATCCTACAAAAAATTAACCATAGGCTAAATGTGTAGATTGGAAGCTTCAGTGATTTCCCAAGTGTCATAGAATCACAGAATAGTTTGGGTCGGAGAGGCCCTTTACAGCCCATCCAGTCCAACCCCCTGCCATGGGCAGGGACATCTGCAACCAGACCAGGTCGCTCAGAGCCCCAACCTTGAATGTTTCCAGGGATGGGGCATCTGCCGCCTCCTTGGGCAACCTGCGCCAGTGCTTCACCACCCTCAGCGTAAAAATTTTTTTCCTTATATCTAGCCTAAATCTCCTCTCTCTTAGTTTAAAACCATTCCCCCTAGTCCTATTGCTGCAGGCCCTATTAAAATCAGATGCAGGCGTAAACTGAATCATGAAGCAGTTAGTGTTTGAAAAATCTAAATACGCAAAATTTGTATTTTATTATAATAAAATTTTTTTTTTGGCATATTTCAGCCTTAAAAAAAGGACGTTTTTGGATCACCCCTGACCCATATCACAAAGATGACAACATCCAGATTGGGCGAGAGGTGAAAATCTCCTGCCAGGTGGAAGCCATCCCTTCAGAAGAGCTTACTTTCAGCTGGTTTAAAAATGGCCGTCCCTTGCGAAGCTCTGAAAGGATGGTCATCACACAGACTGACCCCGATGTTTCACCTGGCACCACAAACCTGGACATCATTGACTTGAAATTCACTGACTTTGGGACATACACGTGTGTGGCGTCTCTGAAGGGAGGTGGCATATCGGATATCAGCATTGATGTCAACATCTCCAGCAGTACAGGTAAGGTGGCTTTCTTTGATATCACTTCGACGTCGATATAGCCAGGCTATGGCTTTCCTTTACTCAGGGAAAAAAGGTGTATATACAGAGCACTTCTCATCCAAGCCGAGCCTAGATCAGGGGCTGAGTTGCTTTGATTAAAGGACAGAAACCTGAATAAGTGGCATGTGGTGCACTTTCCCCAAAACGCACTAGTATCTGATTTACCCAGACATGTCCTCTTTTACTGTCAGAAAAGTTATTGCTTCTATAAAAGGACTTTGGCCTTTATTTAGGCCTTCAAGGCATCCAGAGTCATAAAAAAATAGCTAGTAGGAAATTACAAGGAGACACAGGAGGGTGTTATGTTAACCAAACTGAATCCAACCAGCTACTTTAATTGAACAGCAAGTGCCAAGTACGGAGGAAGGAGCATTTTTTTTCTTTGATTAGGTGCTGCATGTTGGTGAATCATGCTATTCCCAATAGGCAAAAAGTTTAAGGCATCTATTACGTGTATTTCCAGATCAGTGATTGAAACATCTCTCTTTGACGAGCTAGAGCCTCGGCTGTTACTTGGACTGATAATAAAGATCTCGTACTATGGAGTAGGAATATGTAACACAGTAGTAATTGCCTGCTTTTCTTTATCTTGTTGCTAATAGCTGGTTTGTAACCAGTAGCTTTCATAGACCTTTCCTCCCAGTAGTCGACTCAATAATGAGGTCGTCGCTGTTAATAAAATGAACTAGAAAACATTCTGAATGAAGAATTTTTTTTCCTGCCAAAAATCAGTTAAAACAAAAAAAAAACCAACCAAAGAAAAAAGTTGGTGCTGCTGATTTCTACAGAGAAGTATAACAAATCATTTCTGTTTTCAGAACACTATTTTATGTTAAAATGCAGAGGCAAATAGTGTCAGTATTATATCTACTATCCATCCTGTCTTTTATATGAAGCGTTGCTGTGCTTTTCCTCAGATTGTGATTGGAATTCAGTGGGGTAAGGCATGTGGTGCATGAGTAAGACAACAAAGTAAGACAACAAAGAACACACTGGAAAACATTTTTATAGCATGGAAGGAAAATATTTAATAGTCATCTTCTGACCCCTTTTTACCAAACACATTCAAGTATATGCTTTCTACTCTTTTAAAGAGATTAAATGCACACTTTTGCCTCAAAGAGTATATCCACAGTTCTGTTCTCCAAATTTTACATCAGTAATACTTTGCAAGTACATGTCACGTCTAAACAATCTCTCTTACAACTTTCATGATAAATTATTATTTGGGTTTTAATACATGGGCCTGCCTCTCTATCCAATAAAGTACTGGTACCATGGATCCCGCTTGAGTGCCACATTGCTTCCGAGGTGAGTCTGTAAGGTTTGCCCGCTTAAAGGGTCTCGTGGAGAATATTGTGTACAACAGGGAGATGAAACAGGATGTGGTTTGGATAGGAGCCTGGGAAGTAAAGCCGTGAGATTGAGTTAGGGGCCACTTGAGCAAAATGGACCTATGTAAGCCCATAGGACTGGACAGGAGGTATCTAAGGGAACTGACCACTGTCAATTCAAGGCCACTTTATTCTTTGAAAAGTCGTGATGAGGCTAAGGAGATCCAACAAAGACTGGAATAAACCCCACATTTTAGCCCATCTTCCAAGAAGGTCATGCAGGGGAGTACGGGCAAGTCGTCCTCACCTCGGCCCGTGGGAAGGTCAGGAAGCATGTTCTCCTGGAAGCCTTGTCAGTCCACATGAAGGACCAGGAGGTGACAGGAAACAACCAGCCTGGATTTTCAGAAGAGAACTGTGCCTGACCCAGCCCGGTTGCCTGCGATGATAAAAAGTCTGTTTCTGTGGGCAAGGGAAGGGAAAGGAAAGCTGTTTGCCTTGACTTTAGTAAAGCCTTCATCACAGTCTTTTGTAGCATCTTCATACCAAACTGGTGAAGCGTAGTTTGGAGACGTGGTCTGGGCATAAGGTGTGTTTGGAAAACGAGGTGTGGAGAGTTGTGTACCCTGATAGAGAATCAAAATTTGTGTGTGTATGAGTAACAAGCAGTCAACGTTTACACAGTTCACCGTTGCTGTGTCCCACCCTGAAACATAATGCCCATATACACAAACCTTGAGAGATAGGAGGAAAATGCTAATTTTAGTTAGTTTAGTTAGTTCTTATTTTATTACTTGCTGTTTATTTTCTATTAGTGTTATTGTTCAGGGTTCCTTGAATATTTTACTTCTTTTTGCTAAATTTTGTAAGTACAACCCAGAAGTATTTATTTTTACTGCTTGAAAACTCTTGAAATGATTTTGTGCAATTTTGTGGATTTTTAGTTAACTTCAGCTTGCCCATGCTGGAGCAATGCACAGAGCTCGGGGAGATAGCTGTGGAGGGCTGTTCCCTTGCAGCGGTACAGGCTGGGGCTGCCTGGCCCGGGAGCAGCCCTGTGGCATCCCAGTAGGCAGCGAGTGGACCTGAGCAGCAGCGTGCCCTGGCAGCGATGGAGGGCAATGGATACCGCGTCCTGTTTTGGACCCCCAGTGCAGGATAGGCTTCAAAAAATTGGGACAAATCCAGCTGAGGCTGTGAAGATGGTCAAGAGCAGCTGGGGGAAAGGGGCTTGGAGAAGAGACAGCCCTGGGGCACCCAACAGCAGCCGTCCCCTGCCTGTAAGGGATGTATCAAGAGGATGGAGCCAGTCTCTTCGCAGCAGTGTGTACTGGGAAGGTGAGGGGCAATGGGCTTGAGCTGAAATGAGAAGTTCAGACTGGATATAAGCAGAAACTTTTTCCCCATGAGGACATCCAAGCGGGAAACAGAGACGTCGTGGGATCTCCATCCCGGGAGGTTTTGAAGACCTAATACAGCCCTGAGCAGCCAGGTCTGACCTCACATCTGGCCATGCTTTGAGATGGGGCTTGGACGGGAGACCCCCTGAGCTCCCTTTCCATGTCAGTTATCCCACAAAGACTCTACAAATAGAAACACTAACCAACAGATTCATGGAGAAGGGAACAGCCAGTCTCTTGACCAAAAGAAACATGTTCTTCAAGCTTAGTAATGCACATCTTACTAACAGGTAAAAAACTGAGGGGATTATTACAGGGTAAGAGCCGAGTCTGGAATGATGGATGGCAGTTGCGTGCAAACTCTGTTACCTGCTTGGCAGGGTGAAGTGGACAGTGACGTCTGTGCAGTCATGCATTGCCCATCTGGCAGACAGTAACTGCTGTATTAGCTGTACTTGCTGGGGAATCATTTGGGAAATTGATGGGATTTATTGGAAACATCCATTAGATGGCCGTACCTACAAGCTCGTCACAATTTCTGCAGGCAGTGATGAATTATGTCAACTCTTAGATTTACTGTCCCATAACACTCAAGAAAATCTGAAAGGGGAAAGAAAAACTAGCGTTTGGGATTAGCCTTATTTAGCATCGTAAAAGAAGTTCTGCCTATTTGTATGACTTCATTACCTGACTAAGGGGAAGCTGAAATAGTTTCAGTGTGCTTTTGAAGGTCATTACTGATTCATCAGGATTCATTACTGCTGTGGTAATTATGAACATAAGGCCTAAGCACAAACACTTTTTCCAAAAGCCAGGACTTGCACGGATATTTTAATATCACGCTATGTGTCTGATTTAGGGAGAATTCTGTCTTCCTGATGTGTACAAGGTTCCTCCAGGAGCGACAAAGGGAGGCAGGAGAGGCTGTGTCACCTCGTGAGGAAGGAGGGAGACGGTTAGGTCTCTTCTGTCCCTCCAGCAGACTGGAAAGGGACACATGGCAGTGGAAGGGAAATGCCAGCCTCTTG
>JMFS01045679.1:0-11891 GCA_000699545.1 Podiceps cristatus | reverse complement strand
ATTAAATACATTTATATATATTTAGATAATATATATATTCATATATATCTATAACATTTTGGGGTCAGGAAACAGTGAGGACAGCTATTCCCCAGAAGACACAAGATAAACAAGACCAACGAGTTCCTCAGCATTTTGCATGTCTGTCACTTTGGCCCCTGAGCAGTGGGACCAAATTCCCCTTAGCTCCCATGACTTCCTTGTGCTGTACAGAAGCCCTTTTCACTGCCTTCCCCATCCTTCACTTAGCTCCAGCTTCAGCTGACCTTTGGCTTTCCTGGCTCCATTCCTATACCCAAAGGACATGTCTTTTATGCCTCCTGAGTAGCCTGTTCACCCTCCCATACTCTATGCACATCCTTCCAGAGTCTGAACTCAGTAATTCAAGGGGTCCTTGTTCATCCATGCCAGCTTCCTGCCAGGCCCTACTCGACTCCCCGCACATCAGGCTGGTGCGTTTGTTGACTTTGAGGATGTTGTCTCTGAAGATCCAAGAGGGCCTCACAGCCCTTTTGCCCTCAAGGACAGTCCAAACAGGTCCTTAACAAACCAAAATCAGCTCTTGTGCAGGTCTGGGCTGTGATTCTGGGGCAAACATCATAGCTTTTTGGTTGCATTACCTTCTTAGTGCTCCAGTTGTCCTGCAGAAGCTCTGTTTCTGGGACTGGCTATAGCTGGAAATTTTTTGTCTTTTTTCTGCAACTACAGTTTAAAATAATAACTAAATCTGAGTAAAGCTTAATTTTAAGAATGCCCTGTTTCCAAATTCCGTTTTGAATTAACCAATTTTTATTAATAATTTTAAAGATTTGTTTTCCTTTAAAAATTAATTCAAAATCCTTTAGGAGTTACTGATTCAATAAGAAGAAATTTTCAGTAGTGTTATCCTGGCCAGAAAGTCTTCTCATCAAATTGACTTAACACATTCTCTTTGCCTAAGTAACTCATTGGAACTGACATACTCTCATGGCTGCCTTTTCCAGCATTCACTGTCCATTTAGAGAAGTAGAAAGCCTCATCCTCAGTTATGTATGTTGACAAATGTATCAGTTGGGCACAAAGCCACTCCTTGACATCCCTGGCTATGGAGACACCCTCTCTTAGCAACTGATGACAAGCATAAGGGCTTTCTTAAACATTCTATGATTCTTATGACACTGCCTAGTACAATGCATGAGTTAACATCAACAGTCTGCCATTTGTTTCTGTTTTGTTGGGCCCATACTCTATGCTCTAATGGATAGAGTATAGCTCTATTGTGGTTTAATCCCAGCACAATGATTTGGAATATGGTATATAGCAAAACATTGCATATGGTTAAGACAAAAGCTGTGTCCTTTGACATGGCTGATGGGGTCATAAGTAAAATTGACTAAAAGCCACCAGGATTGGAGTTCTTTCTCAAATTTAATTGCATTGTCCCAGATTACCTTTCAAATTTCAGTGAATAAGGTGCCCTCTTCACTGTCTCTTATAATTGCTGCTACCGTAGATTACATCCACAGCAGAGCTTGGCTACAACTATGTCCAAATCCAATATTGGGAGGGTTTCTTTACGATCCCAAGTGTGAGATTAAGACACTAAACCAGGTCAAATGTCATACAACCTTTTAACTTTATTTGCAACAAACAGAGGAGAAAAGGTGAGGAAAGGTGAAGGGAAGGGAAAGGGGAAAGGGGAGAGGGATAAGGGGAAAAAGATAGAGAAGGTTGGAAAAGAAGAGAGGAAACTAGCTACCACCACTCCAAGTCCGATGATATTCCGCTGACTTCATCTGAGGTCTTCATTCACTGCAAGCTTCATCGAGGCCGGTGTCCAGGAAAGGCACGAGGGAGGGAGGAGGAAGGGAAGAAGAAGCCCCCCACCAGAGAGCGTGTGCTTCTTTTATAGGGGTCCCCTGCACATGAGCGGTATGTGTGAGACGTATAGTCCCCCTAGAAGCCGCCTTCTGCTCTTTTCATGCCTTTGGCCCCTGTGCAGGTGCATGAGGTTGTTTACCTCCAAATTGTGGAGACAATGTTTTTTTTGAGGCAGGGCCGTTCAATGCCGGGAAATGGCAGCGTGGTGCCAATGTCGAGACAAAACTGCATTTTGTATCTACAAACTAAGAGCTAGAGAAACATTATTTTGGGCTGCACCAAGTGCATCTACAATCAATTGGTGGTCTCTTTTGTTAATTCTTTCCCACTGAGGAAGTATATCAGCTAAGAGCCATTGGTTAGTTCCCAATGATAACAGAGGAGACTGTTCTAATTTGTTTAAATCACTTGTTGCTGTGCTCAGTTTATTTACAAGGACTTTGGCATCTATACTATTTAAGACTCCCAGTTCTGTCCCTGCGCTACTGGTCACATCTCTCCTTGTTCATCTTTGAGAGGTGAGAGTTTGTCCATGTAACCCTGCTAACCATCCTGTACAGGACATATTTAGGAATAGTGAAGAGGACGGTTAGATTGTAGAGGCATTAATTTGCATCAATAGTTCTACTTGTTTAAGAGACTGTGACGGATTAAATAACACTCATGGTTGACCTGTATTTTTGATCACATATGGTCCAATTTCAGAAATTTGTAGGGATAGTTTTCTTATTCTTTACGGTCAGCAGATGTTGTTGTACTGGGCTCTGTAATGTCTGAGCCCAGTCTAATTTTAAATTTTAATGATAATTCTACACTATGGTGATCCCAGAGCAAACTACAAAACCTGGTTGTACTAAGATAAAATTTTACCAACAGTCCAATCTTTCAGAGGTGCAAAATTTCATATCTTTTGTTATTGGGTTTGATGTAAAGTTGTACACAGAAATCTGAGTTGTCTTCTCATGAGTAGGCCCATTGATCATCCAGCATCCTATCTGAATTTCTTTCCATGTAATTCCCTGAAGTCAGATACAGTGTCTTGGAAAGAATGAAGGAGGATGGAGAACACCATTGGTGGGAAACTCTTTTTCGATGGTCATCAACAGCAACAGAGGTGTTTAATCTTATGCTTCACGCATTGCTATTTTGCTAACTCTAATATGTTTATTGCTTATAATTATATTGTTTATAAAGGTTTGGTACATGATAAAACAAATAACCCAACTTCAACCACCCAAGACATACCAATTAATGAATAACAAATAGCAGTGCTTCATTATTTACTTACCGTGGATCTACAAGAGTGCAAACTATCAATATACTACTTATGGCTCAGAGGCAAGAGGTAACCATAACAGCACTCTCTGAAGGTATAGAGTGTGCTCCCCCCCTCCACCTCACTTAAGCCATAACCACCAGTGGCGGTTGTGAGGCTTCATACAGCTTACCTGGACTTTGGGGGATGGATGGCAATGGAGTAGCCAAGGCCTGTCTGGAGGAGAGACCCAGACGTCTTGCTGGTATGCAAATATGATTATATGTCAATCATATTACTCTATAAATAGTGGATAGCCTGTTGAGCTCTCCTGCATGGCAGCAGGCTGCACACCAGGATCTCCCCTTGAGCAGGGACACCTCTCAAGGTTGCTCCTCAAGGCTGAAAGATTCCTTGCCCCAACAGATCCTCTGTAAGTGAATAAAAGCATGCTAAACTTTGAAATCTTAGCTAAGTGATATAAAGGATCGATTGCGCATATATAACCCTTTAGATATACACCATTGACCAAGTCTGGGACTAGGACTGGATCCAGCTGCACCTAGACTCCTCTCTGAGAAGGAGTTTAGAAAGCAAACCTTGTAAGTCAACAGGATGGTCTCCCTGACAGTTTTGTCTGACCCTATCCTCTATGCAGTAAATAATCTAATGTACCTTGCCATCGAGTCTTGTTAAACACTATTGCATTTACCATTGAACTTTGTTAACTCACTGTTTTATGTGAATAAATTGTATTGTTGCTTCTCTTCATGATAAAGTGCATCACTCCATCTGTGACATACATACATCATTCATATTGCTGAACAGTAATTCAAGTGTCAACTAACTTCTTTATGGTACCTTTTACTTGGTTTTGAAGACCTATTTTTATCATGGAATTCATACAAATGTTTTTATGTGTAAAGTTAATTGAAGGCAAATGACAAGAAATTGAGACAATCCTATGAACAACTGCAACTGAAGGCAAGGCAGATAGATGTTCCTTTGTACAGCTGAACTGATACTGTACTAAGAGCTTTTACATTACCGTCCAGCCTGTTGGACTAGATAGGTCAGGCATGTGAATCACCCTGTAGATGCTATATTTACTTTTTAAAGTATCTCTGTCACATGGCTGTACATAGCCATTTTTATTCAGGGCTAGCAACCTCAACAAATGCAATTATCTATGAAATTAAGGACTTTAATTGAATCTGTAATACAAAAAATTACAAAAATACAAAAGAATTCTCTATCTGTACCTGGAGTCTTCATAGCCATAGTAAGTGATTCTGTTTTCTTTTATCTTTTAGAACAGAAAACACTTTTATTATGTGTTTTATCTGAAATTAGGATTAAAAGGTTTTTATTTGTTTTGCTATAATAGCAACATGATTAAAAGGTCAGTGTTATGTTTTAGCCTGTGTTTTGCATCAAGGCAATATCTGTATTAAAATTTTATTATGTTTTTGCCATCATAGAGTAATTTTGAATAAAAGGAATCCAGATTTCGTTAGACCATGCAATGATGAGGAAAACAGCCAAACAAATAATATTACCCTGTTTATAATATTAAGCCATTGGCTGGAAAACAAGCTTCCCACTGCTTCAAGCCTTTGGCATGCTGATTACTGGATTTTCTATAAATGAAAACATTGCTTTTTTAGATAAGAATAATTTGAAAAGTAATGAATGCATGTTATGATTAATGTTTCACATATGTTCTTTTGTTTCCCGCAGAGATGGGTATTCTTGCTGTACTTGCTCTACCATTGCTTTTCTTAGGGATCAGTGGAATTATTTATATTTATCAGTCAGTCAGATGGCTATTGTCCAAGTCAGCTGTACAAAACAAGGTGGTAGTTATCACGGATGCCATCTCTGGACTGGGCAAGGGTGAGTTGTCTCATTTCTTCTGAGTGTCAGAGAACCGAAAGAGCCAGAGAACCATACTCTGGGTGATAAAATGTGAATGTATTGCCTTGTATATATTCATAACTTCTTGGATGAAGCAGAAGAAATATATTTTTATACAAATCATATATATGATTTTTAAATGTACATTTTTAGTTTCAGTCACAGGGACTGCTGGTAAACTTTTAGGAATTGCAGAGCTTTGTCTTTAATTCAATAGAATGAGTGGTTTTAGAAGCACCTTAAGAGTGCTATTTTTAGCATGTTGCTACCATGAGATCTTATTACATAGGCTGTCACTGCAGAGTAGCAGCACATCAGTATAAACAGGTGTCACCTTACCCTTTACATGATCCTTTTCAGCCCTTAAAGTCTGCAGTGTTTCCTGCTTCCTGTAAACAGTGCTCACCCCTCTGTCCCTGTTCATACCTCTGCCCCCTCTAAGACCTGTGTTACTTCTCTTACCTTGACATCCTCCAGTACCTCCAACTGGGCTGCCTATCTATGTGTAATGGGGGATTCAGTGGATGGAAGGAAAGGTTATGTGACCATTAATCTATTTATATAAGCTGATTGCCAGGCTGGCCAGCCACTTAAGATATACATCTTCTTGGCTCGTATTTCCTACCTGCATGGTGCTGCCTTATTAAAGGTACTGGGACATATATTGCTTATATACAGTTCTGCTCTAGACATCACTTGAGGGGCAGTAGATGCAAGTGTCTAATAAGGCAAACTTCGCTTGAGGCTACATTTCAGCGTTTTCAATGAAGACTTGCTGTATGTTGGAAACCTTGTGCTCCCAAGCACAAAATAGATGGGGAAAGGGAATACACTTGCAGAGTTACTCTTTAGCAGAAAAAGAGCAGAGACCTGCAACAGAAATACAAGCTATGCTGGCAAAGAGTGCTCTTTATCAGAACCTGTTAGGACAAGATATGAAATAATTCTGACCTCTACATCCCACCTGGTCTTTCCCTTTCCTTGACACAGTTCAGTTTCAGTTGAAGGTAATATTAGTGTGCATTTTCTCTGATTGATTATATTTCAGTATTTTTGTTTGGAAAGGCATGATATAGAGTTCTCCAAATGAGGCTGGGTATCTAATAGAATCACAGGATCCTTGGAGGTTTCTAGACAAAAGTCCTGCTTGGAGCAGAAACATCACCAGCGCTAGATCTAGTTGGCTGTTGCTTCAAGCCAAATCTTGGAAACCTCCAAGGATAAAGAACATCTATTGAATATTTCACCAGGTATCTTACACCAGCACTGCATGACCTCTGGGCAAGATTTTCCCAAGTTTAATTTCCTTATTAACCGTGTGTGTGTGTGTGTGTGTGTGTGTGTGTGAGACTAACAGCCACCTGTCTCTTGAGGCTACAAAGGTAATTCCCCTCCCGGCGTCCCGCACCCTTTTTCACAGTTAACTCAAAGCAATTTTATTTTATTATCCTAAACATACCTACCGCCAATATCCCATAGGGCGATACCGAGAAATTATTTGCAGGCTCAAATAATTCCAAATCATGCAGAATTTACTGTGCATATGGGATGACCATTTGTCCAGAGCTTTAAAATACCAGCTGTCTGGCCAGCTGCTGCATATTTGAGCTCTTAGGCAACAGCCAAATTCCTTTTTCCAGATGCCAGAATTTCTGTACTGAAGACAACATTCATCAAAGTTAAAAAAGAGAAAAAAACTGTGATGACTGAAAATTTTTGCAGTAGTTTATGGTTGTTGTTTAAACCTGATTGCTATTTCTTCTCCATACTATAACTCAGAAAAGTCCAGGATAGTTCTGGTTTCCCTTTTTCCCTTTTATTGTTGTTCACACACTAGTCACATTTTATTCACAAGGTTGCCCCTAGTGTTATGCTTTAAGGAAAAATACTGCCATAGTTCTCCTAGAACTGGCAAATAATCTTTTGGGCTTTAAATCAAAAATCTTTCTGTGCTAGAAAAAAAGAAATGGAAGACATGCATAAAATTACAGTTGTAAATAAAGAAAAACATTGCATAAATAAAAGTCTCCAGCTGCACAGGTTTACAAAAATAGAAGACTGGATCCAGAAGTGCTCCCATACAGATACTAAAATCCTAACATGGGCATTTAAGAAATCTAAGATGGGCATGTTAGCATAACTGGATTTGCCTATGGGTATTAAAATATGAAGAAAATGCTGTTTGGAGAATAGACAGCTATAGCTCTAGGGTTGTGCTGTTGCCCATTCAACAAAGGCCATAGGAGCTAAGACAAACTGAACAGGTTGGAAAGGCATAAATGTAATTGTAAGACCATATTCCTGTTCTTTCCGTGCTGAATAAGTAACTGTCATACAGATATGATTTAGAGACCAAACACAAGGGCTCCAAGTCTGAGAGCTTTTTGGAAGCCCTAGTCAGGAAAAAAAAAAAAAAAAAAAAAAAAAAGTAAGTCTTGATTTCCAATCCTACCAGCGTACATAACCCACTGTCAATTAATTGTCTGGTTACACCCTAACCAGATCTTTAGTTTGGGGCACTGCGGACACATCATCAGTCACATCCTAAGGCATCTGCAAGACATTATTTATTTCAAGGAAAAAAAAAAAAAGAAAAAAAGGTAGGGAACTGGTACTTTTCCTGGTTAGGTAGACAGCCTTGACAGATTCCTGGACTGGGGGCCACAGCTTGAATTCGGCTGAGCTAGAGCATGCACCCTATAGCAGCCTGTAACAGCCAGAGGAATACAACTGACAGTGAATTCCTAAAAGTTGTCCATGAGATACCTATGCTCCATGTTTTTAAATGCTTTTCTTTGGTCAAACTGACAGAACAGTGAGAAATATATTTTCCCTCAACACTACCTAGAGAAGAAAATAGACCAGACACATGCTGTTAAGATGCTTCAGCCTGGTATTTCATAATCTTCATTGAGTTGATCACATACTCTCATGAAGACCTAAACTAATGAGTTGACTGCAGTCTTGTAGCCAGTGCTGAGGTATGATGATGAGTAACACTGACTGCTAATTTCTCTTGTTACGTGAGTCCCCACTTTCAGAAAAGCACAGTCATTTCCCTTGTATAAGAAAGGGAGAATAATCCTCCCCAGAGTCTTAAACTGGTGTGAACCCCTAGCTCAGAATAGCCCTGAATAGATGGAGAAAAATCAGTGCCAGCCCAGCACACCCAGGAACATCTCAGTGGCCTCCTCAGGAAAGCTTCAGTGAATGTAGCTGAACAAAAGGTAATTCAAGCTGGTCCCTGATGCCTCTGCTGACTACTGGGAAGTTCTAACACTCGGGAGATAAAGGTTTTGGGATTAATTACACATGGAGGGAATGGTCTGTAGAAGAAAGGCTTGTCTCATTGGTGCTCCATCTGTGGGCTAGTGAGTGGTAAGTTTTTCTGTGTTGCTCTTTCTAAAAGTTGTAGATGAGTTTCATGTTGCCAAGAGTTTAATGAAGGTAGCAGACAGTGATAATTTTACTGTCTACAGGGTTTGGTTGGTTTCTTCTTTATACTGCAGTAGAAATGAAGGTTTGCAAAAGATGCAGTTTGTACTGTAACAATCTTAAGTGTGTATTTTTATATTTTTCTTTATGGCAAGTGTGTTTGTACGTAGAGAGAGTTAAGGAAGAAAGATAATCAGAACAATTTTTCTAACTCAAACCCCCCATCCATTAACTGGCATATTGTTATTTTCTTAATTAAATTTTTATTGCATCTCATGACTAAACAGTACCATTGTGCTGTATCATTAATTGCACATTATACTATTACATTAAATTTTAATTTATTGCTCACATATATATTATTGCCACTTAGTGCTTTCTCTTTTTTTTCTACTATATATTTATTCTTTCAAAAGTAATGACTTTTAAGCATATTTTCAACATCATTAGCAAAAAACTGCATGTCATTTCAGGCAAAATAAACAAAACCATATTATTATTACTATTTCTTTTGAACGTATTTACCTCCTAGAATGTTCTCGAGTGTTTCACACAGGAGGAGCAAGACTTGTGTTGTGTGGCAGGACATGGGAAAAATTAGAAGCCTTGTATGATGCTTTAATTAGTGTGGCAGACCCGAGTACGGTAAGTATTTCCTCACTCTGCTTTGAAAATTCACAACTTGAGGTAAACACTTTGTTCAGGTACACAAAGCAACTTTAAATCCAGTAAAACAAGGTACATGAAACATGATTCACTGATAACAGTGATTTTGGTCACCCAGGTAACACACCCAATACACTCCAGAGAGAGAGAGAGAAACACCAGAGCATGATGTTAAAAGTTTAAGTCAGAAATCCTGCTCTCTTGAGCTAATTGAAGGCGATTAATGTAAAGCAACAGAGTATTCCTGCATTTTGAACAAGCTACCCAACTAGAAATGGTAGGCAGAGGAATTTGCCTGTTAATTTAGATGAAAGGGATCCAAAGTGCTTCATTTAATCACAGGAAGTATCATCAATTTTTCACATAATTAGAATGCTCAAGGAGTGGGAGATGGGTCAAAAAAATGAATTAATTTTGAGTTTCTCCACTACTTTGGGAGAAGTCCCAGCTAGAAGGGCATGGGAGCATATGAATAGGAGTACCCTTTCTTCATTACCACTGGGTCACCATGCAAGTAGAAATGCAAGGCTGCCCCTGCTACCAATTCTCTGGAAGGTATTTCTTTGATGGTCAAGGGAAAGCTTGACTTCTGTGACCGGCAGATGACTCATTTGTGAGCACAGGTGTTCCTGAAGGCATCACACAAATGCAACAGCCATTGCTCACCAGACCAACAAATATTTGTGTTTTACCCCCTTTTTGCGGTGAACTTAATTCATCTGCATAAGTAACCACACAAGTAGTGTGTCCGTGTCAGTCTGCACAGACTCAACTAGGAAAAAAAAAATTAAATACGACTAAGGGATCTGCATGACATTGGCATAGTAATATAGTAAGAGAAGACACTCAAGAGTTCATTCCTTTGTCTCATAGCTGATAAAATCTGCATCTTTGCAGAAATTGTAGAAATGTAAACTCTATTGGGATAAACTGTAGCTGAACAAACTATTCCGAACTTCCAACTGCCCCCCCGTGTCTGTGTAAATTATATAGCAAAGCGCTATCATAAATTATATATCAAAGCACTATCAAAGTAGACTCTGTGGTCAGCAAACTTCTCCAGAGGGTTGCTTACAGAAAGACCATAACTTGGAGTGGTACGAGTCACCCTCTGTGTTTATTATCTGTCTCCACTGGTTACAAGAGAGACAAAATTCAGAAATAAGTAGTCCAGCTTACCCTTCCCATGGTGTTCTACTTCATCTGAATTTCAGAGTCTATGAATAACCATTGCTGAACTACCTTCTTTCTAGAGTGGGTTAGAAGAAAAAATCAAAGGTTTTGTAAGAATGGGAAAAGCACTTTCATCAGGTATCAAGGTAAATTAATTTACAAGACAATACATTTTTATATGACAGGTATCCTTGAAATAAGTCTTTTCTTTGTTAGACATATGAACCAAAGCTCATACTTCTGGATATCTCAGACATAAACTGCATTCAAGATGTAGCTAAGGAAATCCTGAATTGCTATGGCTGTGTGGATATACTGATCAATAATGCAAGTATGAAGGTGAAAGGAGCAGTGCAGAGCATTTCATTGGAACTTGATAAAAAGATGATGGATGCCAACTATTTTGGACCTATAACATTAACGAAAGGTATTTTTTTTCCTGTTTTGGCATTGCTGCTTAAAGCCTGAGACCCAAGTGATTGGCATTACACTGTTTCACTTGCACTTATTTTTGCCTTCTTCACTATAATTAAAAAAAAAAAAAAATATATCTATGAAATTCAATGGACTGAAATTGATGTGAAGATCAAAATCAGAGTGCCTGAGTTTGGAAATAGGTTGGTCAAGAAATATATAAGCAGGTGTTTGAAAGAGACATTTTTTTAAATGTCTGCCTATTGTATTTTGCATATGGTGGCTCATTCATTTACATGCTTGCTGCCTTTGTTACAAAGGCAAGTGTTTTCAAAACCCTTGCAAGGATACAGACAGGCTGACAATTAAATGTAATAATACTGCACCTAAATCTGCATGTAGAATCCAAGTGAAGTCTAGAAGACACTATTTTCAGCTACTGGATTTTGTGATACTTTTGATTGCAGTATTGAGACCACCTTCATTGAAGTTGTGCTATCTACACTTAGCTGTCACTTCTTTTCACTAAATACATGGAGCTCTTTTACTTATGTGGCTCTTTTTTGTTTTGTTTTGTTTTGTTTTTTCAGCCATTCTTCCCAACATGATCTCAAGAAGAACTGGCCAAATTATTCTGATTAATAGTATCCAAGGAAAAATAGGAATCCCATTTCGTGCAGCTTGTAAGTTATACATAGCAACAATGTACATTCTAATGTATGTGAGTATTCCATGGCACTGATAATAGGTTATTAAAAGTGCCAATTTGCATCTTAATATTACAGTGTCTGGCTGAAAAATTTTCAAAGAAATGGGATTCAAGACGAAATAGTTAAAATACTATCTTTGAAGTATAACCACTGCCTAAGGTACTTGAGGACAAGAGGATATCAAATGTGACAGCAAGTTTTTTATGATCTTAGGAGACATTCAGGAAACAGCTAACTTGTAGGTCTAGAATCCTGCACTGGGCATATTAGTAGAAACCATAATGAAGAATAAAGTAGTGTATAAATATAACCTATTGGTAGATATTAGCTACTGCTGTGTAAAGGGAGACATACACTTAATGGATTTATGTGCAGCAGTTTAAAAGGAGATGCAGTAATTGTATTCTGCTCAGCTTTCCAGAAAATTTTCAAGAAGGTGTCGTGGTTTAACCCCAAACGGT
>KL266115.1:0-30218 GCA_000699545.1 Podiceps cristatus | reverse complement strand
CCCCGAGGAAAAGGTGTGTGTGTTGTGTTTTTTTTTTTTTTTTTTTTTTTTTTTTTTTTTTTTTTTTTTTTGTGGATAAGGACTTGTTCTGGTTTCAGCCAGGGTGGAGCTAATTTTCTTCCCAGTAGCTACTGTGTTTTGGATTTTGTATGAGATTTGGTATGTGAAGAATGTTGATAATACACTGGTGGTGTTAGTTGCTGCTAAGTGATCAAGGATGTTTTCTAGCTTCCCAGGTTTTGCTAATGTGCTAATGCAAAAACCTTGGGGGGTTATAGCCAGTACAGTTGACCCAAACTGTCGAAACAGGGTATTCCATACCATAGACAGCATGCCCAGTATAAGTGGGTGGGCCAGGGTCCCTTTCATTTCGTTTGTGTTTTTGTTCATTTGGCTGTTCATTCCCTTGCTTGCTCTCTCTGGAGCTCGCAGATCTGAGATTGCTGCTGGGGAAACTGCTGTTTGTTTTGAGATTGCTCTTGGTTTTGCTCCGTGATTGCTGTATCAGTCATTAGGTCATCGGGCAGCTAGAAACTGTACATCACTTGTTTTATGGATATATTCTATTTTATTATTATCATTATCATTATCAATATATAATTGTTATCTCTTTGCTGTGCTGGTGAACTGTTTTTATCTCAACCCATGAGTTTTCCTTTCTTTCTGATTCTCCTCCCCACCCCACTGGAGGAGTGAGTGAGTGGCTGCATGGTGTGGGGGTGCTGGCTGGGGTTAAACCATGAGGGTACATTTATGTGACAATAAAGAGGAAAATCTGATGTGCTGTTAATTATGCAAAAAAAAATTGGCAGATTAAAACATGATACAGGATGGTACTTTATGTAGCTGGGAATAGGATTCTTCAACCTATCTACTACCACCTATCGTAAATTATTTAATGAGATTATCTGTACATGTTCACCACTAAAATAAAAAAAAAAAAAAGTTGTGGCAATCTGAAGATCTATAAAGGGGAAACTTCCTTTCTCTGTTTGATCTGCAACTGTAGAGAACTCTGATTAGAAACAAAGGCAGTGCAGCAAGGGCCCTCTTCTAGTGCAGTGTCACCCTGAGGTGCTGCAAGTAGCTGGAGTATAAAGCCTTGGCTACCTAGATGGAATGGCTGATGGTGGCCTGAAACCGAGCTCTTCAGACCTACTCTACTAGAAGCAATAATCATGACCAGTCCTCTCATATCCTTTGAGTCATGAGTTCAAGAGGGAGCAGTAGCATATGTCCAATCTATGGGGCAAGCATTCTACGTGACATTCCCTGGGATCCTGGTTGCTGATTATGCAGCGAGCAAACAGGGCTGATGCATGCCATGATGAAACCAGTGGAGAGGAGATAGGAAAGGGCTTGTGCTTGCACCTCGCCCCAATACAGGATCATGGCATAAGCTGCAAGCTGGAGCTTGGGCATGCTCCTGAGTTCCACAGGCTGCAAGCAGCAGCTCGTCCTTCCTAGGCTTTTTTCCTGACTCCAGGGCTGATACCCACTTTGGTAAAGAGCAGGGAGCCTCTTTTGACAATAGTTCAGAAGTTAGTGGTCAAGGACTGACAGCTCTGGAAAGCACAGTTGCAAAAAAATAAGCAGTATCATTCCTGGTTCATCCACTTTTAGCCAATTTGTGAAGCGGGAAAGAGTCCGGAGTTGTAGGAGTTCAGCAAAGAACTTTTTTTGATAATTATTGTCTGAGGTCCACACATACCACAGATGTAGCTAAAAGTAACCATTGCAAATCTGAACACATAATTGCTGCAGAATCTTGTAGTGAGGCCCATTTGTATAGATGCTTATTTTTTTTGAGCTGTTGCTGGTTTCTGTGCTGCATGAAGCTGAGGTTGTTGAAAAAAAGTAGTAGCTGGTACATCTGGTTCTGTTAAAGTGGTGGTGACGGCTGGTGCAAACAGCCTTGCTGACACCTGCACAGTTAATCTTGTCCCACAAGGGCTGATTCACTTTGCTTTCGAATCCACAGATTGAGACTGACTGCTCAAGTATTTACACTTGGTTTACGCATCTGCCGCCTGGCAAGGAGAGAAAATGGCTGGCTGCTGCTATGTCAGCCACACGAGCTTGCTGGTCCCTTCCTTGAGGAGCGTTCCTTTAGCTGCCGTGGCACTGGGAATGATGGCTTAATTTCAAAAGAGCAAAGTTGTTAGTAATGTAATGCCTGGGCATTTGCTGTGGTGGTCTCTATAGCTCATACTGACAGGTCTGCTCCTTACTGTTTGGGGCAGAGGACAAGGCAAAAGGTCTTTTCTAGACAGCAAGGTCCTTCTAAAAGGATTTCACTGGGAATTCCCTTATATTGGCTATTCAATGAATTTTTACTTGACTTATTCTTGCCCTACATTCACTACTTTTAGGGAGAAGGGCCATGCCCTTGTTCGTTAGGAAAAAATGTCTTCCCCCCTCCCCCCCCTTAAACCTTAAAGGTAATCTGGTTACTGTGTCACCCTTGTCTTGCTTGGTGTGCCCTAGGATAGGCTTGCTTTGCTACCGTGAAAGAATGCGGATTTGATCTAGTTATCGTTGCTTTGGCTTGGACACACTTTTTTTTTTGGAGTGTTACTGACTATCATTCATCACTTTAGACCAGATACTGAATTCTTTTTTTTTTTCTGAACATCAGCTATATATAGGCAATGAAATAAATTTCTGGACTGAAGATTTCTGATATTCTAGGGGTATTCTAGAGGCCTCTAATTTCAGATCACTGTCACACTGGTGAACAACAAGAACCGCGTCAGACTTCAGATTTATGTGTAGCAGAGGAAAAAAAAAGAACCTCTAGATATGATATGTCTGGCCTAATTCTGGTATGGTCCAGTGAGCTGTGAAGTGTTCTGCTTGATTTACCTCAGTGTAAACAGTGTCTGATCTCCTCTCCCATATCCGTCTGGTCCCCTCTTCTTAGGTAAGGAGATCAGGAGAATTTTTAATCCCTATAGTCAGAGCAGTGGCCTGGCCTCCTACAACTTGTTTTATTTGAGGGACTCCCCAGCCAAATCTCCTGTGTTCAATTGGATGCTGCTGCTTCCAGGATGTGCTGTTCATGTTCACCCTGCTGTGCTGGCGCTTCCCTGCATGCCTGTAGTGATGTCTGATGTTACGAATACCCCAAGATATATGGATAACCTTTATCACAGTTTGCTTGAATCCCTTCTTTATTTTTAATGGATCACGTAGATCTGATAAACAAACATTTGTTTTCATCTAAATCATAGACTAGAATGCCCCTTTTGGCCTTTTGGCTGTTTGCTTGTTTGCGTGTGTGTAAAGTGCAGAGTGTTTTGTAAAAATTCAGTACTGCAGGAAGAAAATACCTTTCAGATGTGCTTTCACAAAAAAAAAAAAAGTTTCTCATTATTTTCCAACATTATGCATAGTTATGGTATTCAGATTTAATTACATACAGAATAAATATAACACAGACCCCAAACTGGTGAGATCAGCTTTCAATCACAGCAGGCTATAAGCTCTAGTAATTAACCATACCTCCACAAACCATCCCCACTAATAAATCCAGGGAAAAAAAGAACACAGCAGAGGAAAAAAGGAGAAATGAAAAATACAAGATTTTATAGCAAAGGGCCAAACAGCACCCTGATGTACACACAATGTATCCCTCAGAAAATATATGGTGTTTTCCAAACTGAAGTGCCTGAAGCTGGGGATCCATAAGCGAGAGCTGAGGTCTATTTAAGTCAGCATTTCTTTGAAATGAAGATGTGTCAGAGAGCTGAGTAGGAAGCCTGTGTGGTGACTTGACTCCCTGTTCCTTCATCCATCAGTCCCCGAGCTCCTCGAGGGAGTGTGGAAGATGAAGAGCCACGGAGGTAGCTGGCGGGTGGTGTGAGCAAACGGCTTTGAGGAGCTGACTCAAGGCAAGGTCTGGACTGCCCTGACCTAGCGTGGGAGCTGCAGCGCGGCTGCAAAGCCCAAGTCAAGAGACTGAGAGTAAATACGACCTGTCCTCTCCTGTGTGGGATGCTAGGGCTTCACGTGAAACATCGCATTGCTTTTCAGTGGTGGTTAAAATTTTCCACTCTGCTTTTGATGTGGCAGAGACAGCCTTTGAAAATCCCCAAACTGGAGTCTTAAAAAAGGGGATATAAAGCAAGGAGTCATTCTTCAGTTAAAACCAAACAAAATTAAAGAAATTCTAAATGAAACAATGGCAATTGTAGAAAGATCACCTGTTTCATTCCAGTCAGGCCCCCAGAGATATTAAACACACTTACTTCACAGACTTAATTGCCTCAGGATGAGGCAATCCTGTATATCTTTTTTAGAACCATTAATAACCTACTTCACCTGATTGCAGCAAGTATTTTATTAGAGGATTTGTCAAATGGTAAATGCAAGGACTTTATGCACAGATAAACAACAAAAATTGACCAAATTTAGCCTCCACTTACAGCTAAAGCTCATTTTTATTTTAATCTTCCATTTAATTTGAAACTTAATAGCTTTTCAAAAATTAAACCTACGTGATTTTCCTACAACACTTATTTTGATTAAATCAAATATGCTCATTTCTACAATGCTCAGTGCCTTGTTATCGAGCATTGTTGAACATGTGCAATTTTATATCCACTCTTTATTTCTGGCGTGATATATAAACAAGCAGAAGTTCTTAAAAGACAATGAGAAACTAGCCATCCACAATTTATATTTGTAAATAGATACATCTAAATTTGAGGATAAAAGTAGAGTGCTGCCCTTCAGAAGAAGTCAAAGCGTGCACACGGTAGAAATGTCTGCCTGGTTACTAGGACTGCAGAAAAGGGTCTGCAAATTTCAGGATGTTTCAGTGAAAGCATAAAACAACTCAGTGATGCAGCAAAAAAATGAAGCTGCCATCACAGTGTGATTTGCTGTTTCTAGCAGGCGTGTGTCTGTGAGCAAGGGGAGGTCGCTGCTTCACGGCATTCAGCCCTGGTCAGCCATGTTAAGAGAAGGAAGCACACTGGTGGGAATCCAGAGGAGAACAGCAAGGAGGAGTAGGGACTTCGCAAATGTCACCTACAATGAAAGGTTGTAATAGTTTGCTTTCTTAAATATGAAAAGGAGGAGAGTGAGAGGCCTTGTCAGTGTATTGGAACAGGCAGGTTATAACAAAAAAGGTCATCCATCATTTAATTCTACGTAGCCATTGTTGGCTGATATATACAGGAAGAGGAGATCAGGTTGGATGTTAAGGAACAATTTCTAGCTGCTGGGATGGTGAAACAGGGAACAGCCTGTTGGGTTACATAGCAACCTCTTTGATGGAAAACTGCAAAGCCAAGTCAGACCTCTGCTCTTTGTAGACCATTTGAAAACAGATCATCCTGCTCCGGGGCTGAGTTGGTCTCTTGCACTGCTCCTCAGTTCTCTGTTCACGTGGCTCTGTCCTACAGCAAGGTCAGGCAAACATGGATGTAATGGAGCTTTTCTGCGAAATAGGGCAACTGTATCTGAGCCTCAGTATGCAATACACATTTTCTGGCTAGGAGACATGGACTGAGAATGATGTCTGTCTCATCTGCTCTACTGAAGCTGCTTTTAACAAAATTTTTTATTATAAATTTTCACTGCTGTTATTTTTCTTAAAATAAACAAACTGAAAAGCTAGCATGGCTTTGGCACTGCCTTCCTCACCCCCCCCCAAATATTTCCATCTAAAAAACCACTGTGGTACTTCATAGCGTCTGCAATTTACTGTCTCACATCACTACCCGTTGCATGATCGGCCTGCATCCCTCATGGAGCTCTGCAGCCAGGAACTCCCTCTTCTGATAGGGGGCAGAGTGGGAAAAGTGAAATTGGAAAGAAGGTGAGAGCATAGAAGTAGGAAATAAAGCTCCATGAGAATATATTGTCTCTTCTTAATCTCATTATTTTGGTTTTCAGCTGAAATAACATTTTTTTTTAATTAGTGTTTATAAAAGGTAGAAACAATCCTGTGGCTATTAAAATTGGTGTTCTGATATACCTGCAGATTCACAGAGAACTTCCTTGTGTACATTTGTCGGGAAGCCCAAGAAGAGGCTATTAAAAAGAAAGGAAATTTCCACTACGGAAATAGGATTTCCTTATGAAATTATGACTTACTCTGTTGTGTGTCAGTGACTTGAAGTACACGGTGGAAGATAAGGACTGGTTATAAAGCCTGTCTTGGTGAAGATTAAAGATCCCCCTTAATTCCTGATGAATTATTCTAAAAGGAAAATATCATGTCTCAGCAGTAGATTCTGGGTATCTGCTTGCTCTTTGGCAGGGGAAGAGAGAGAGACAGGGACTCTTCAACCACATGCTGTCTGTATTCTGAGGAGAGTGCACTGACAGTTCATCAGACAGACTCGCCACTTTGACTAGCTGGTCAAAGGAGGAAGATGTTTTCATGTACAAAATGCCCTTTAGCCCTAATTTTCTCCTGAAGCTTCTAAATTTCTATTAGAAATCTAAGCTCAGGCACAATTAATGCATTTCTTTTTCAAAACCATCTTTATTGCATTAAAATGAGATAAGGTATGTGCACTTATAATGTAAAAGGAACATGATGAAGGGGGGAAATCAACCTTTAATAATATTAGCATATCATCAGTCACAAACTTAATAGCACTCATATTTCAGTGATAAAAATCCACCTGGTTCCAGTGTGGGATAGTCCTTTACCAGTTAACAGAACCCAGCTAGCCACATCCTGTATGTGCTCTCTTTTTCTTGCAAATAGGATTGTGCCTTTATTTTCTTCAGTAACTCTTCTTAAAGGACATTCACTTCCCTAGGAGGTATCCTAACTGCTAGGCTCCCTAACTGCTGCTACACTTGGGCTCCCTTTTGGGTTCCTTTTTAAATTTCTAGTAAATGTTCATGTTCTTTTCTGACTGATGGCACATCTTCAGCAATAAGGATGGAGAATATCAAGTTCAGAGGGGTTTGTAGGTAGGCTGTTTGCACATCTTCTACTGAACAGTCTTCCAACTCATCACTCTGATTTGAACCTGGTCTCTCTGGCTTTCAGGCTGACTGTCTTCTAGAATGTTAACTTTGAAGAGACCCAAATAGATTCTTTCTCTAGTTATTTTGAAAATCAAGCTGCTGCAGTCACTGAATGTTGTGGTGGGCTCAAGTCTGGTTAACTAGTGCTCTACAAATGCCAGCCCCCCTCACTGGGGAAGGAATGGCTGGTTATCTCCACTGGACTTAAGAATGGGAATGGTGCCAAACTGCTTGTCATTAGATAAAAACACAAGGAAGTTCTGTACGTGTTCCAACAGGGACTTTCCAAGTAATCTATTACTTTTTTTAAAGGTACAGAAAAAAAAAGTACAAGCTGGAACACTCGATAGCAGCTCTGAAGAAGGTTTTACAACTCGTGACTTGTGGGTGTTGTGTTTATGTTCTGTTTAAGAGTCATTTTACATGATTTAATTCTGTTCGGATCTGAGTCCAAGGTATCAGCAGCAAGCTTATTTTGTGGAAGTATTCTCTGCAGTAAGATCTTGATCTGCTACTGTCTGGGGACTTAGCTTTCTAGTGGAACATTAGCTTTGATAGAAAACCAAGTGTTTTCTCTTAAGGAACTGGATCATAAAGCTATAGGGCTGGAGAAGACCTCAAGAGATGAGCCAGTCAGTCCTCTTTTCCCAGCTGTAGCTAAAACCTTGGGTGTGTGGTGTGGGTGCTCAGCTTGGGCATGAGGAAAGAAGTCTGGAGAATAAATGGCATCAATTGATTTCCTAGTTTTAGGGTCCAGGAGGGGAGAGTAAGTGATTGGGGTTTGAAAGTTGTAATGTAAAATTATACTTTATTATGTATTTCTGTCCTCCTTAAGAGCCTCAACATAGTGATATCTCTAAAAGCACCATTCCTCCTCCTACTTCACCCACCTAAATTTTGAAGAACATCCCTTGTGGTTGCTGCTCAGTAGTACTGATGATGGAAAGTGTCTGGGTTATTGCTTTCTATTACTTCACATGTTGTTAATTCTTCTGGATCTGCTATGTTCTGAGACCATTTTGCCATAGCTTAAAGTTTAAATAATCTCTGCCTGATGAAAGTCCCTCTTTCGGTTGGGTACTTCAGCCCTATTTATAACTCAGCAGGTAGGATATACTGATTGAGGTCAACTTGAATGGTGAGCTATTAGATGATGACTGGCTTATCCTCTCAGGTGTGAGGCAGTGCATGAGCAGAGCTTTGTGAAGGCTATGTATGGGAAATAGGATAAATATGGATCTGTACCCATTCTGTAGGCAGGTATGTATGGGATCCCTTTCTCTTCAAGGAGATGGAGAACAGGTTTTAAAGGAGGAGAAGACAAAAAAAGAAAAGGCTTCATTTAAGACTTCCCTATATGGAGATCATGGACTTGACTTTTCTTTTGCAAAAGGTTTCTGTGTCAGTGTGTGGGTGACTTTCATGGTACAGAGATGGAAAAGCATTAAAAATGTACAGAGGAAAACTAAAACAAAGTCCCGGAAGGGAATTGCTGTTATTCAGGAAAGTAATCAAGACTACCGTTGCAGGAAAGCCAGTTGATGCCCAATGAAATTACTTGCCTTGCTTTAAAGAAGTATTTGTGGTGTTCTCTGTCAACAGAAAAATATATATTTTTTAAAGAACTATTTTTCCCATAAATTCTGGATAACAGAGTTCTGAAGTACTCCAGGTGTTCTAGGAATGCAGCACACCCAGATGTGCTCAGTTTTGTCATCCTGCCTTTATGGATTGTTAATTTTTCTCTATTCTAACGCTAGTTTCACAATGGACAAGAAAAACTGTTAAACTTATTTTTGTTTTTTAAGTCTAAGATGCTGAGATCTTAATATGAACTGTTTTGTATGGATTTTTAATAAGAGCTAGTAGATCTTCATGGTCTGAGTTTCCCATCTCTGCTGAGCAACTCATCAAAGCTTTACTCAAAATCATTGAATTCTGCTATCTTTATTTTATGTACCTCTGGTTTACTGTCACCTCTTGTAAAGCAGACAGAAATAGCCCATTAAAGTTCTTCTATAAAGTCTTGATTTATAGTAATAATAAAAAGATTAAAAAATGCTTTCACGTACATCCTTCTAAGAACAATGACAATACTTCGTAGACCTTCTTAATCAGTGGATCAAATTTCTCCTCCCTCCAAGTAAAAAAAAATTGCCTGGGAACTACCACAAACTTTACCTTTTGTAGGTATAGTTGAATGAACTACCATAAATGTAGAGCTCGGCAATCTACCATTCTCTAAGTTATTAGCCCGTTCATTCCCCCACAGAGCTGCGTCCTAAAGATGAGGCTTTTTTGTGACAATCATGACCAACTTTTTCATTTTTGGTTTTGACACTTACTTTATTTTGATAAAAATTTCTGACAGTCATACACAAATTATTCTAAACCTGGAATACATTAACTTAATGCCAACCTTTTAGTTTTCAGACAATTGCATTATTTCATGCTAATGATGACTTCTTTCTGCTTGAATATTAAATCCAAAAGCAAGTAGATCATCTACTTCTATTTCTGCTTTTCTGTTTATGCAAGAGTTCTTGAGAAACATCATCTTAATGTTTGTTTGGAATATTTTTTTTTCCTGTGGAAAGGAGTGAGGAAAGACAATTAGTATTTTAAATTTCTAGCTTTCAATATATATCTTCCAAGAGAAAGTAAGTTGTTCTTTTGGGACAAACAACCTGTTCTCTTACTGGCCAGGGAAAGCACTTTCACTGCCTATGAAGGGATTTGTTCAATTCTTCCAAGAAATTGTAAATCGTCATTGTTCATTGTGTGAAAATACAGGTTTAAGCATTGCCTTCAACACAGTCCTGTGAGACTAATCTTAACTTCTGTAGACGCTTCTGTTTTCTTCATGGTGCCCTTTTGCTTAATGAATATGTGAACATATTAACAGGATTGCTGTGGAAGCAGATGTCATAGTTTTAGTATACAGATAGCATGTAGTGCTCTCTTATTTGTAGCTGGCACTGATTAGTTCTTAATTCATTTGGCTTCGCACCAACATACCTGAACAAGGCTTAAATGATGTGACTAGGTTAGGGCAAATGAGAAGATGTGGGAGGTGAAATCTCAGGTGACCCCATCAGTTATTATGGTGTGTCCCATTGTGTTTGCTAAACCTTATGCTTGGTGGTAGCAACCTTTGCTACTGAATCTTGTAGTGATTTCAACTTATATCACGTCTCAACAAGGTCTAGTCTATAATAGAAATATAAAATAGTAGAAATCATAAGAATTGCAGAAAAAACCCAACATTTTTTCTTGAAAAAAATCTTTAAAGATATGAGCATTGCTGGTTTTGCTTCTTGGCAGGAGGCCTTTGCATAATAAATTTTTGTCATAGAAGGCTAGTACTGTAGTAGCTAAGACTGTTTTCTCATTTCTACTTGGCAGAGGAAGGATGTCATCGTGTTTTTGCTTTTACAGTCATAATAAATATTTGCCTGTTTACATTTATGCACTTAATAGTTTTGCCGTTGTGGCATTAGATTACTTCAATGTGACCTGGTGGAACAATTTCAAACCATTAAAATATTAAGACAGACTGTCCAGTTTCCAAACATATTGGTTGCTATGAGCAGATGAGGTGAGTCTGTGAGTTCATCAGACACCTGTGTTGGAAATTATATTGCTCAGGTGGTGGTTCTTGGCTCCCGAACCCAGAGTTACATCTGAAATAGTACTGTGTTTTTCTCTTCAGTGCTGCGTTGAGAATACTGCTTCATGATTTTAGTATAATCCAGTGTTTAAAACAGGAATTTCAGCTCCTTTCAACTTTTTGACTGGCTGATACAGTGCTTCGTCCTCTAATTCAGTTTATTCAATCAGCACAGTATTATCAATTGCATATTATCTGTCTGTCTGGAATTTCTTTTAAAAACTGATTAATTGACATACAGTGGCACCTTTATAGAAGAGAAGATATGTACAAAAGCACCAAGCACCAGCTATCAAAATATCTTAATGTTTATTCACTCTTTTATTATAACATCCAAGAACGGAAGGGCTCAAGTGACATCAGCTGATAGTTCAGAATCGCCCAAAGTAAATACTTCTCTACTCAGCATGTAGTTAAGTTGTGAAGCTTTTTGTCACAGGATGTTAAAATGTTATACGAGTTGAACAACTGATTGGACAATTTAATAGAAGAAAGCACTATTGTGAGCTAAAACCATTGGTTTCAGTGTTCAGGAAGTCTCTGTGCAACAAATGGCTGAAATTGAGATTATTCTCATTTATCTTCCAGCGTGCTTTGCCTTCCTCCCCAGGCACCCACCCTCAGCCACTGTTGGAATAGGATACTCCAGTTGATAAACCTTGGTTTTACGTACAACAGCTATTCTTGTCCCAAAGTAGGTCAATCAGCCAATCAGCCAAGAGCAAAAGAGCATATTTGTTCATATAATGTACTGGCTGTATTAAAAAAAAAAAAAAAATCATACCTTGAAGCTAATCCAAATGCTCTGAAGTCATTGACTCAACAAGCTGACTTCTGTTATAAGTTAGGTTGAACCCTGGAAATTGTAATAACAAAAGTGTAAAAAAAGGAAATTATTTCTACTACTGCATTAACTGATTATGCTTGTGACAAAGTGTCAGTTAAAGGGTAGAGTAGACAGCATGATTTTCAATTTCTTTTAAAATGTTATAGTTCTGAAGTATATTTTTGTACTGACATCTGGATATTTCAATCTGAAGCAAATAGGAACAAAAGAGAAACCACCTGGATTTCCAAACTCCATATGTAGAAGATATAAACACTCACAGTTTTGCTTTGCTTCATGTTTTCTTTGATTTTTTTTTTTTTTTTCCCCTCTTCTCTTCCTGCTCAACTTGTTTGCTCTTGGAAAGCTTCCTAATCACTTTATTTTTATTTTTAAGTCTTTTTTAAACACAATGTTGTTGTTCTGTAGATGTGTTTTTTATCCCTGACCTCTGCTGAAGCCTAAGGGAGACTTGTTGGTATGACTCCACTCCAGGACTTCATAGTGGTAATCATTAGGTCTAGGAGTAGGTTTTTTTTTTTTTATAGTTGTGTGATGTAAGAACCAACCTAAGCAAGTCTAAACTTTTGTATAGGTCAGGGCATGTGTTCCACTCAGTTTTCAGTGTTGAATATTCCCCTTTTGTTCATCTGTGTAATGGACAATATAGAAATATTCCTTTGGGTTTGGATGTGAAATTCAGCTGTGTCACGCAATATTTGGCTCACTAGACCAGTAGAGTTAGGTGAAGAATGAATTCAGGCTGTTGAATTGAAATCAATTCAGTTAACTGAAGTCAGTCAATAGGAGCTTTTTGTACATATTTAAAAGAAGAATGTAGACCTTTTTAACTCTAATCAACTACAGAACGTTATTAAGTTCCCATAAGAAATGGTTTAAGTGCAACATGATAATGAAAAATACGAGTGAAAAAATTTTGTTCACTTTGAGTAGCTTTACAATCTAGAATTTGAAAAGAAACCACTTTACATAATGGAAGGAGATACTTACAAAGCAGTCAGACTGAAAAATACCTAGAATTATAGGGGGTAGCAAATTAGAAAAGAGCTTGTGAAGTGATACAGCGGCAAAAGTAATTTCAGGCTGGAGAGATATCTTTTTAGAAACCAAGGAGGTGCTAATGCCTTTATTATGTGAACTGGTGCCTGCAGTATTGCACTGAGTTCTGGGAGCCTCCCATAGTAGAAAAACATCACCAGTGAAAATCGGTTTACAAAAGGGAGCAAGCCTGGGAAATACTTCGTATGCCGGGGCAAAAGTATATACCATATAGCCACATGCTGTTGCTTTCACTCTGCTTAGGGGCACTCATTTAAGAGGCTCCTTGGTTATTTAAAAGTCAGACAAATGTGAAAAAATGATAGGAATAACCCAATGTTTACTATTTTTTCTTTGCCCCTGGGTGGGTTTTAACTAGGTAGAAGACTTTGAACTAGATCTTTATGTGGACTGCCTGGTTCCATCACTATACATTAACATTGTCTTTGAGAAATCCAATGTCAAATTTTTCTGTGTACTTTGATATGCCCTTTCTTCAGATTTGTCTCATACTCATAATGATCCACATCCCTTGCCTTGTTGCTGAAGACATTGAAATGAGTCAGACAGCTGTACAGTTTTTTTCAAAATGAGGGGATGTATGCACTGGTCCAGGCTAAAGGTCCATCTAGCCCTGCATCCTGTGCTTGACTATGGCCATCAACAGATGCCCAGGGAAGAATATAAGAGCAGCTGTGCAGTGATACTTCTCAGAATTACAGTCCAAGCTTCTTGTGGTACTTCCTCCTGTAGAGATGCCATGCTTTTGTTTACTAGCCCTGTTGAGTTTCTTTTTCATGAAGTACTCCAGATGCTTTTTGAATCTATAGAGGTTTCTGGCAGTGGCAGTGTCTCCCAGTGAAAAGTGTAGTTATCTTAACTCTGCACTATATATCAAGAATACCTGATTTTTCTTCCGAACTTGACATTTACAAGTTTCATCTTATGGCCTCTCAACTCTTGTAGAGTGAGCAATCAATCCTCATATATCCTGAGTACATTGTTCTTGATATTATGGAGCTTTACTATGTCTCCATTAGTCAATTAAGTATTTTTTTTTTTCCAGTTCCAGAAGGCTTAGTATATTTAACCCACCCGTGCCTGGAGGCTGTTACTGAGTTTTGTTCATACTTGTCATTCTTCTCCAAACCTTTTCCCACTCTACTATAGATATTTGACCAGTTGCATCAGTGTAACCGTGACTGCTCTCAGTTTGAGAATCTGCAAATTTGGATTCTCTTCTCGCAGTTGGAGCTAAATGGACTGAACCTTGGTCAGCTGAATTAAGCTTGGTAAGGATCCGTTGCAAACATCTGACAAAACTGAAACTGAAGAGATGACCAGAACCACATGTTTTCCTTCCTGATGCATGTGGGCAGTTTAGACCGAACTGTTTTCACTGGTCTGCTCAGAAGGGCTTTTCTCTTCAGTGATGATTATTTCTTTGTAAATGTCCAGCTTAACCTTAGTAATGAAGACAAAAAGAAACTTTCCATTATTCTGAGTAACTGGACAAAACTCATTACCCTAAAAGGTGAATAATAACCGTTGCTTAACTCATTTTCCTCCAAGCTCACTGTTCTCAAAAGCAATATTAAAAAAACCCCAAAATTCCAGCTAAAGGGTAAGATTAAATCTAATGCCCTGAAGTTTTGGGAAACCATAAGGTGAAATACAGTCAGCTGGAAATGACCACCCAAAAGAGTGATTAACAGGAAAGGCAGGAATTTAAATAATGCTGGAGCAGCACTCTGCAGATGCTCACAATTTCAGCAGAATGGCTTGCAAGGGAAGTTCAACATGTTCATGAGCCTTTGCAGGACTGGGGCTACACGGAGCATGTATTTTCTCTCTCCCCAGAGCTATATAAATGATACATCTTGGATAAAATTCATCCCCGATGTATAGGTTAAAAATAGAGACTAGAAACAATTCTTTTTAGATCTAAACATTTGCACTGGATAAGGACTATTGAATATTAAAAATCTGTGAAGTAAGATAAAACAGAGCTGGACAGACATTCTCAGAGGGCTCTGTAAAACCTTACAGGAACCTGAGGTAATGATTAGGGTAGGAATGGTTTTTAAAAATAACTTTCCCTGACTTCTTCAGGGTCTGGTAATTTTTATGTATTCAAAAAATACTTTCTGAATGCAATCTCAAGCCATTGGATACAGAATTTCTCTCTGATTTTTGGTGTGAAAAGGATCTTCTCCTAAAATATCGTATTTGCACACAAAGTTTATTTTACATGACTCTGTTTATTTCTTCTGTCTTCGGGCTGTGGAGGGTGAGTTCTGCTCTGTGCTAATCAGCCTGTATGGTAAATGCCCCATTGGTGTGTTAAGCTTTTAGGTTTATGATGTTATATAAATAAAGCGCTAAATACAAATGAAATAAAAACATCATTACTACAGTTTGCATTAGGTTTATAGTGTTGTGTTCTCAAGATGTGTAACCAGTTTTGTGTAGCAATTGAAGGTTATACACTTTAGATTATAAGAAGTTCAAGCATGTGGTACAGGAAGAAACATCAAAGGTTAGACTGTTATTATTAGGACACTTCAAAGAAAAGAATTTCTGAAGCCTTAAGTTTTACAGCAGGTGCATGAAGAGGTGCCAGGTCATCTCAGGGTGGTCAAGAGTAGACTACATTGAAACTAGATTGCATAGGACTCCTTTTATCTGTCAAAGACAGTTGGAATTCTGACTTAGAAAGAGTTTTAACAGTGATTTTGAATACTGGACATCAAGCCTCTCTGATTTCAGCTGCTCTCAGCATGGAAGCTTGCAGTCATGGTCTCTACCAATGGGCACATCTGGGTAACAGAAGAGTGGTCCTCCTGGTCATATCCCAGCCACAGAGCCTCTGGTGCGGTCCACGGCCGTCGCCGGGTCAGGCAGGCTGAACGCTCGAGGAAAGGCTTTAGGTTTTGAAGCAGATACTTGCTTCAATAATTACAGCAGTGCTGGGGGATGACCTCTGGCTCCTACTCAATGTCTATAATCCATTTGAAGACAAAAGTGTCATTCTGGTGTTTCTTATTTAGGAGAAGTACAAAAGGAGATTAATTATATTTGTAGTTTAAACAAACTAGCACAATAAATCCCACACCTTCTGATTAGAGCATGATCATATTCCCCTAATGGGATATTACATGAAGGAGAATAATATTTTTACAATCAAATTAAGTGACAGTGATGGTTAATTTTAGCTGATTAGAGCAATATATGTTCAGAGCTTGGAAAGAAAACATTTATTTCTTTACGTTGTACAGACTTCTTTTTTCCTGGAGACTTGTATCTCAGCCCCACCTGCTCTGTGCTGTAACTTGTCAATTTAATAACGCTTAACAAGTATATTCTTCTTTGCAATGTCATCAGCCAAAATAATGGCTTTGTCTTAATAAAATGAAAAACCAAAATGAATTATATATAACCAATAAAAACATATTCCCTGCAACCAACTGCAAGAGGATTTCTTTCTGCTAATGAATTAATACATTAAATAATAATAGTTAAAAAACATTTTACCTTGCTTTGATCATTCACTTACACGTCATTAAGTAGACTGAGCATTTTAGTGTGAAAAGGCTGTGTTTACAAATTAGTCCAGAGAACATGTTTCACACTGAAGATCAGCACATATATTGTGTTTTATTTCAGCGGCACATGACACAACCTTAATATTAGAGCCAGATGATTAAAAGAACATTACCTGAGCCTTGAGAGTCACTGAATGAGCTATGCTAAATTGGTTGTTTTCTATTTTGTGATTAATTGTGCTTCTAAACCATATTTTAGTGTGCTTTGTTTTTCTGTCCCCAGTCATCCCATATTATTAAAGAGAAATTCTGCATATCTCTCCTGGAGTCCAATTAAGGATTTGCATCATGACTAGATTTTTCACTTTAATTACTGTATATAAAGTAGGTTTTGACTTATTTCCATATTTATCAAACTATGCAGAAGAAGCAAAATTCATCAAATAAACAGATATCTGTGGCTATAATTGCAGCCTGCACTGAGCATGTAGGAAGAAAATATGAGGGTCCAAATTTCATTATGTAGAACATAATAAACATCTGAATAATTAAACTGTGTGTAAATCACATGCTTGGCAGTAGTAAGAATAGAGAAGAGACACCTTAGTTTGATCAGAAAAAATACCATGTTTCTAAATATATTTTAAAAAAATATTCGAAACATAATTCAATCAGCAGTGAGTAGAAAAACAACAACCAAGGCCTTAAATTTGCGGCTTGTTACCAGGTGAGGGAGGATGCCACATACATTTAGAAACATTTTTTTCATTAGCAGTAAAATATGCTTAGCTCTCCCTTCTGCATGTGCATTGAAAACATGTTGCAAGCAAACTAGAGGAAGCAAACTCTTACATTAAAAATGGTAAGTTCAATTTAGGCATGCTTTGATAAACTGCCTTAAATCAAAGGTTTGAAAATGGCATAATTGCTAAAGCAGAAGCTTTGTCAGACTTAACTGCGAAGAGTTCATTATTCGCTTAAATATCTTCTCTTAGGTACCAGTTAAAAGGAATACAGGAACATTTGTTCATTAAATAATTTCTAATTATAAACTTCAATTAATTTTTTCCATTTGTGATGAAGTAGTATTACAATTTATTTCTATCACGTGCATTTTGAAGTATGGTATTTTTAGTACTATAAAAATTTCAAGGAAATTACATTCCATATAGAACTTTGCAAAATTGTTCCAAGCTAAAAATAAAATTTTGAGGACCAGACCTGAATTCAATGTAAAATTTTACTGATGTTAGAGCAAAAGATAAGAACATAAAGAACACTCATGCTGATTTGCACTTAAAGTAAGAAAAAACAAAAACAAAACCAAAACCCACAACCCAAGCCTGTTGTTCTCCACCTCTTGTCAAATGGGTGCAGTGTGTATTGCACTCAAGCAAACTTACGTCTACTTACTCTATATCAAAGCTGGATTTTTAATTGAGTTTTAAAAAGTGTAATTTTAATTGCTTCTTTGGAATTTGTAGGTACATAAAACCTTCTGAATTTGCTGGAAAACTTATTGAAAAAAGTTTACTTAGATTTTTTTTTAAAGATTTTAAATGCTATTTATGGGAAGTGAAGAACTCTTCTACCATAATTGCATATTTTCATAGACACTACAGTGTTTTCTTGGAAATAAGAACTTGTTTATTAATTTATTTGGTCTGCCCTACTGAGAATACTAATAGTAAGTGAAGAGAATGATAGCACCTCAGATAAGGAAGACATACAGAACTTAAAAAACTGTTTTAGAAGAGCACCAACAAAAATGATTTAAGCCTGTGCAAACAAGAGAAAGGAAAGCTAATAAAAATAGCTGGAGCTAAAGAATAAGTAATGAAATTCACACCAAATTTTAATCTATACCCATCAGTCAGTCCAATTGGTGTGCTCTAAGATAAGCAGGAGATGTGCTGATTGAGAAAAGCATTTCTATTCTTGAGGAGGGAAGAATGGAAACGTGTGCTTCAGTGCATTTCCTAGATTGAGATGTATCTAACAACCTCCCTATACAACCACCATGGAGCGGAGAAGTCAAAAGGACATTGGGTGATGCTGAATGTCTGAATAGAAGTAAATGTAGTGCTCATTCTTAAATAAAGGAGGAATAATCATGCAACGAGCATCCATTAGCTCTAACACCACTTTCAAGTAAGGTACTGCAAAATCTTTGACAAGATGTAACATTACCACGAGCGGCTTAGGTATGGCTAAGCTTAGCTTACCATATTAGGGACCATTATCTGCTATTACATCTGTAGTATACGGCTCGTGTGTGGCACTCGGCAAACAGCTAACATATCAGACTCTGGGGCAGATGAGGATGACAAGGAATTTGGGAAAGTCGGAATAACGAGAAAAAATCCCAAAGCATGCTCTTAAAATAAGGTTGGTGTACCTATTTGTCAGGGCAGTAACTTTCTACAAGGAGGTAAGTAGGATGACGAGAGTGTCAAGGATAAAACTTGCTCCAGCATGGTTTCCCATAGGATTAATTGTGTGTGCTCTCCTAATCCTCCCTGGTTAATCTTCCCTAGTAGGGTAGAAAGGCACTGGTTGGAGTTACCAATACAGATTCATATTCTGACTGGGAGAGTCTCAACTAAGCAATGCATCCTTTTATGTGCAAAATTAAGAGAAAGGATGGAGGTGAGATTTCTTTTCCTTACCAGGTATATCTTTTCTGCTTACATTGAAGAATACTGGCAGGGACTAAGGGAGAAGTTTGTGCTACTGCTTGGTGTGTTTAACTCAGTATACAGATGGACGAATGCGTAAAAATGGAGGAAAAGAGAACGAGGAAGGAAAGCAAAGGTGTTAAAGTTGCAATAACAAATAATCATAAACCTAGTAAGTTAGTCTTTCAGGAAGTTGACATCAGCCTATTGATATAAAAATATTAAGCCACTGTAAATCTTTCATGATAAACAGCATAATTAAGTCTTCCTAAATTCTCTTCCTAAACTTCAAATTGTTTTTCTCTCTGACTTACACTGTAAGTATTAGAGTGCTGGTTTTGACCAGTAATCGAAGTTGCTGAAAAGAGGTATGGGGCAGAGGTGAGGAAAGCCAGCTGTCCTGTATGGGTCACAGTCACCACTGTGGTCAAAATATCTCAGGTTCACAATTTCTGAACTGAGACTGGCGATCTGAAGGAAATATGGAAAGCATGATATTTATGCCTGGGAATAAGAGAAGAGTAAAGGAGCAGAAAGAGCTCAGATAATACATCTGTGCTCAGCAAAGGAGGCATAAAGGAGAAAGGACAACATCCTCTTGCTTGAAGAGAAACACATTATATAGAAATGCATTCAGGTTTACTGGCTCTCTTTCATCTGTTTTGAGTCTCTTCTTCCACCGCTGTCCTCCCCATGGGCTCACTTTTGCATGGAAAGTATTGCATCGATGGCTGCGATACAAAGGAAATGGAGATCCACATCTCATATTTCTGAGACCTGGTTACAATTTGGTTGCAATGCACAAAGTGGCCAACTGTGTAGCGGAGTTTATTAGACTGTCCAGGTGTTTCCTGTACTTCCAGGGAAGGATCAAAGTTTGTAGTTACAAGGGTGTATAGACTATCAGAGTGTATGAAATATATCACAAATGTATTCATTGAAACTCTGTCAAAGCTACTGTTGGAACTGTACTATTAGCCTTAGAGACTTCAACATCCATATGAGTGTCAAACCAGATGAGGCAACTTCTGTTTTCCTGGTAAGGCTGAGTTCCCTAGATTTTACCCAGCCACTTGACAAGCATTCATAGGGCAGGAAAAAATATTTGATTTTCATTTGCATACGGTCTAGTTGTCAGAAATACAAAGGGACACTTTCTGTTTGGTTTGACCATTTTCAACTAAATTTCAATGTGAGAGCTATTCTGCCCCACCTAATCTAAGCAGTATCTTCAAGGACTGCTAGGAGTTATTATTTCTTTCCTTTTTTTTTTTTTTTTTCCCCCCCCTCCCCTTCAGTGAAGTATAAACTTTATCTTCCTGGCTTATTGTTAGTGAAGACAACTAAATTCTCTGGGTTGTGGATAATATGGAAATCAATTGTATACTGATCTCTGTCCTTGAAAATAAGCCTGTTCAGTGGTTGAAGTTCAGTCTCTGGCTTGGGAAAGTTAGCTGACATTTTTTGACCTTCATATCTTTATTACCAGATGGTAATATTGACTGATATTGGGAATGTTTTTTCCAGTTCTGATGCAGTTTATTTTCAATCATTCCTTTTCTAGGAGGGCTCCTGAAAATGGAGCTATTTTTTTCAGATTTGGGTGTTTAGGCACTAGCAATATTTCAAATAGGTTTTCCCCACCTCCCTTTCAGTAGAGGTCTTCTATTTGTTTTTCCGTTGTTGATAATATGAAGATGTTATTTACATTTTCTTACTGTAATGCTGCATTCTTATTGTAGTTTAGGGTATATTAAACTGTTCAGTTAATAGAATTATTAGCATTATAAATTGCTATTTCTGGTCACATTACCGAAGGTGATTTATTTCCAGCTATTCAAACACTTTAGTTGTGCTTTATACTATATCTATTTTTATTAAGAAGTCAGCCTTACAAAATATTGCTTCTGATATTCACGATACTGTTAAGTTTGTTTCCTCAGCAGTGGATTCTTTGGATTTTTAATCTGAAAAATCACTTCAGAAGTCAGTCAACACTGACTTTTGCTGTCTTTGCCATATAGTTCCTGTTCTAGTGACTTTGAATTTGATGGTTTTGAGACCCACTGAACTGTAGCACAGAATAACAAAGGGCTCCCAGGATATAACTCTGATATCAGTAGTGACAGGGGCTTAATAAAGAGTGCTTTTGATGGTAAAAAAATGCGTACATTCATAAAGACATTTTTGCACAAAAATGACAGCCATTTACCAATCTATCACTCTTAGTGGTCTCTATTTTGATATTGTTCTGCTTGAGGTAATGGGACATGAAGCAAAATAAAGTGAACTGGACAGTACTGAAAATCTTCTCTGGTTTTGCACAGGGTGACGAAAGGGATATTTAACGCTGTTGAACACACAGAGCTGTTTTTTGTCTAGTGCAGATCCATCCTTGAATAGCACAAAACCAGATAGGCACTTCCAGGACTTTTGGTTTAAGAGCTGCAGCAAGGCAGGAGGGAGCCCTCTGAATGCAGCAGCACTCTGGCAGTGTCAGTGAGGGGCTACTTGGGCCCTCAAGACAGGGCCCTGCAGAGCTCTTCTTGTCTACAGGACATGGTGCCACAGAAACAACAGTACTGAAACTTGTGCTGGAGCCCTTTGGGTGCTCAGTCCTATTTGGCTCTAAATTTTAGCTTGTTTGGTGGCTTTCCAGGTGCTAATTCTGATTATGCTCATGTCTGACATGTAAAATAAGACTGCACATAGTTGCTTTAAATTTATGTCACTACTTCTTGAGAACTTCCTCAGATTTTTGGTGGGAAAAAGTTATGTGTGCTTTAATGATTTTCCTGTCAAGGGTGTCAGCCAAAGCTTCATTTCCCTCTGTAGCTTAATCATTCATGGTGCAGCACAGTAAGGCTTTTTGGAAAGCTGGTGCTACACTCGTTACATTAGCATGTTAGCGGAGAGAGACAAGGAGGTTTCTCCCAATCAAGAAAACAGTAAGTAAGGGAAACTAAGTGGTTACTTCTGAAGACCATTGTTGTGCCTCAGTGCTCTGTATTTCAAACTTAAGTTTGTCTTTTCCAAATGTTTTGTAGCGGTAAGCACATCTACATCTATCCACATTTTGAGTCCCTTTCAGAGCTTTAGTTACACTAAGGCTGTAGAAGAACTGAGATGCTAGAGATACAAAAGATACAATTAGCAAAGATTTGAGGCTAAAGAAAATGTAACTCAGCTGGCATTTACATAAAATACACTATTTAAATTTTATTAATTCCTACAAAATGTGGTGAATAAAACACATGCCACTTGGAAGTTTTTCCCTGGAGCTATGTATAGCAGACTGTTAGAAGCGAAGCAAAGGGAATTGGGAAATTCTGAATGGAAACTCAGCCCTGCTTCTTCTCTGGAGAATGGGGATCACATTGTGTTGACATTACTTATTTGAATATATGAAAAGCACTTTGGGTATCTAAAGGGTTTTATAAACATTACAGTTAAGTTCTCATTACCTCTATTTATACAGTACCATGCTACAGGCAAATACTGTCATCACTGGATGTTAAGTTTCTTAATGGTATCAACTGTATGCTGCTAGCTAGTAAAAGGATGGTCTAGAAAAAAGAAAATAGATGAATACCATGTGGTATTGACAAATACAGGGTGCAGTATGAGACCAAGCTATAAAGTGGCAGCTTAATCCACTTAACTATTTTGGGGGCTGGGAGTGTTGGCATTCTTACTCTCTGTGACAAAGTACATACCTCCTGGTTCGTTTTCTCTGGCTGTTTTTCATGTCCTATTCACTTTATCAGAGTAGGAAAAGGGTAGGTGGGTTTGGAAGATGTCTGATCCCACCGGTTGTCCCTTTAGTGTCGGGTGACACCGGTGTGGAGTCATAGTAAGGCTGCCGTGGTGGAGAAGGGATGATAGCACGCTTAATCTGCATTAGCTGCTTCTGCTGGGTGCAGAGAGGGATGCAAATCTGGGGCTGTGCCTGTGTGAAGGAAGGAGTGAGGGCAGTATGTGCCCCAGTAGCTCTGCTCAAAACTGTGAGAGCTGAGCTCTGTGGAAAAGCAGTCTAGCCTCTGACTCACAAATCGCAAAGAAGAGGAGATAGAACGAATGTATTCTAATTTCAGTACAAAAGGAAAAGACCAAGGTCTGCACAACGGCAGAAGCTGGGTGAGCCTCTGAGGACTGTGTGGAGCTACGGAGTGGAGGCTGCTGCACAGGCAGCCCGGGCAGCGGTGGGCAGAAGGGACCGAAGACTGGTTATACTGTCAAAGAATATGTATTTTGAAATGCTGCAGGTCGTCTTTGACATGAGTTCTTGAACACAACGCTCTGAACACATAAGGTTGTGGTGTTCCATTTGGTGGTGTGTTGTTTTTTTTTTTTTTCTCCTTCCTTCTTCCCATGCTTGGATGTCACTTACCCATGCCAGCCTGAATACACTGACACAGCTATATAGCCAGTACTCACACACCTGTATCTTTCTTTGCACCAAACACAGTATTCTTAATGTAGGTTTTTATCCCCAAGAAGTTGCATTAGTGCTGGTAAGTGATAGATTATTGCTTGGGCATTAAGTGCCTTCTCTGATGTCCATCACTTCCCTTGAACTTGGATGCTGACAGACTCTAAATTCTCCAGCGGTTTGCATTGAAGTCCCCTCTCTACCTGCCTTTTAGTTCAGCTCTATTGCATACAGATAATCACAAACTGCATATTCCAACGATTAAATTAATCTGTTAAAGTTAATCTTGGATTCTGAGCTTTCCACTCCTGTTTGCCATGATAATCCTGCGCGCTTTGCGCTTCCATATAGACTGCAGTGTATCTTGAAGTTTCAGTGTTGTAAAAGCAATGGTTTTATAGCAACAACCTACAGTAGTAGGATTTGTCATCCTTCTGTGAGTTAGAACTTACTATAAATAGAAAGTCTTCAAAAGGTGTTATTTAGTAGTTTGCATTATGCAGCTGTCTATTTAAATCATTTAATTTTGGCATCTAATCTAACTCTCAGTCTCCATCAGAGACAAATAAGAAACCATATGTGAAAGCATCTGTGAAAATCTTTCTTTTATTTATGACAACATTAAAGAGAGGCTCTGATGTCAGTTACTTAACAATAATAGACGTTCCTTTGCACCTATAGTGCTGGGTTACTTGGGCATATCCCTCTGTGGTATCTTATACCTACTGCTGTTTGCTTCATTATATACAGATGCACAGCAGTGAAGACAGTAATAGTCTTTCTTAATTAAATAAAGCTAAATGTTAATTAGTCAGAAAAATTGATTTATTTTCAGTGCATGAAACTTTGTTGTGTGCCTCTTCTTTTTAAAGAACAGGTTGGATATTCATTTAGGACTTTACATTTTTTTTCCTTTATTTCTGCACTGTATTTGGACTCTTGTGGTGGGATCTAATCGTCATAGAAAAATTATAGGTCTACAGATGTTTTCAAGATGTTACTCTGTCAGTAGCAGATTATCCCCTGTAGCAAAATCTCATTAAAGTGCAATTTACAGAGCTCTGCTGATGTTGCCATCAACCAAAATTAAAGGCATTAATTTTTCAAAGTTCACAGAAGTCCTTACATAAATGATGTAGCAGTTTGCAAGAACAATTTACAGAAGTGTTATTTGCAGAATTAACCTACATTAACAGAACAAATGTTGTAAGGGTATAAGAAAGGATTGGGCAGTGAAATTGCAGCTGTTCATGGTTTGTATTAGGTAGTGGGTGCAAAGAACTGTTGAAACATAACAATTATTCTTCCTTGATGCAAAGTTTGGGTAGGTAAGCTGAAATCTGAACTCTGTCTGTGAAGAGTTAAGCTTATAATAGAGTGATCACCAGTTGAGGACACCTAGGGAGACCTTAAATTCTACTTTGAAACATCTGTACTTGATATCTCTTAAAATATTCCCATTTAGAGAATGAGTTTATGTAGCTCATGTTGTGAATATGCCTCTTCAATACAACACCAAATGCTTATCCAGGTATTTATTGTCATAGGAGGTCTATATTTTAACTGAGCCTAAAACTTCCATGTCAAATACACTGCAAAATTTCAGGTTATTAGTGTTTTATGGACCAATATCAGAATAAACCTCAGTTAAATCAGTGGCAGGAGATAAATGACTCATTTTCAATATTTAGAGCGATATGCATATGTAATGACCATATTTAGTAAGTAATCACCTGCCTTTTGCAACCATCTCATGATGCTGGCTAATGCAGTAGGCACTGTGAAGCCTCCACAGCCAGTTATCTCTTCCACTTTTGTACGTGCTCTATTTCAATATCTAGAAATTAACATTCAGCCCATGAGTAATCGCATCCCTTCACCGCAGAGCAATCGAGCATGTGCTTAGAGTTAAAAGTCACCATCCCTCCAGAACTGGAAGCCAACAGAAACATTTTAACTTCAGTACTTACAAGGGACACACTCCCCACTCACACATTGTTCTGAGTATTCATAGAAGTTTTTATACCACCAGAACAGGCCAATATAATTAAATCAACATTTTTACTTGATTTTTTTTTTCCCCTATGGCAAACAGATAGATGTTTAGACATCGTATTAGGATGCTTTCAAGGGAAAGGCCAATGATGGCCCTGGGCTATAGTTACTTCTCTTTACTGTTTTGGAGAAACATTTGTCTTGAATGTTACTTTGGTTAAAGATTTAACGGAAATTTTGCCCAAGAGACTTCTCTTTATTTGTCGCTTGTTTCTAAAGTTCTCCCATTTTATCTTCATGAAAGATTCAGACCTTTCAGAGGCTGCTGTTTCATCATGAGCAGTCAGTTAATTCAGACTTCACCCTGCATACTACCCCTGGCCTTGTCAGCCATGAAGTGTCAGGCCCATCCCAAAAGGCCAACGTGAAAAACACTGTACACTCCATCACCATAGGAGCACTCTTTTGGTTGATCTTTGTTGTTCTCAGCTGGTCAGATTTTCCAAGGTGCTTCACATTTCTGTTGGGGTTTTAGGTCTTCGATGATCTACATTTTCAGAAGAGATACTGGATGCTGTTTGTTTTTCAATATCTGGCTATTGAATTTTAGAGCTTAGAATGGGACATGAGCGGTCTTGAAAAATCTTCCCAAGTACTGAGCAGCCCCCCACATTGTGCTGGCACTGTTGTGTTTGTGGCTCCATCATGAACCAGGTCTGGGCTGGCTGAAAGAAGCAGGGGTAGACACAGGAGCCAGGGGGATGGCGTAAGCTTGCTGAAGTAGTACGATTGCCAAATACAAACCCACAACCCAGCAGATTTCTCATGAGTCACACTTAGCCTTGGAAATTAGACAACATGGATGCTTAAGTTGTCTTCAGTTGCTGGAGACAGAAAAAAGTAAGGGCTGGATGGGCTCAAAACCTGAAAACACATAGATCATCACTGCATCTGTGTGTGCAGCATTGAGCGCAGGGCTGACCCGGGGGACCTTCACCACCCTCAGGTCCCGATGGGTCTGTGCACTCAGAGCAAAGAGATAAGTGACACACCAAGCCAGATATTATCTTGGAACAACAGTTGGGGAGAAATCTAGTGCATTTAGGACTCGTGTACTTGTGTCTTTCAGGCTTCACTTTTCATGTCAGAAAGTTCTTGAGTTTGCAGCACCTGTGGACTGGATGTGCAGCTGGTTGGCATCGGCCAGTGTGCTAAGGAGTACAGAACATGTCCTCAGAGAGCTTGCAAACAGGACCTTAGGTTATATGGCTACAGGCACTGAAAGAAGTGGCTGATGAATTAAACCCAGTGGAGGCGCAACAGAGTACGTAAGGCGGAAGTTAAATCAAACTTCATTTGTTGCAATTTTATAAATGTTGTCTTATTTGTAGAAGCTACTAAAGCAATTTATTATGGAAAGTGATTGCTAGGACTATACCATGATATGTAGGCATGACTTACATTAGAGATACAACTGTCTGCTTGTTCCTATAGTATTCAGTGATTCTACAATTAGAAGGGACTTGCTCAATAATACAGGCCGTAGGTTTCACCCGGAATTTTTCCTTCAAGTTTTTGATGGAATCAGACTATATAATTAAAAAAAAATGCACGTAGAATTGATCACAGTTGTTGGTAACCTGTTCTGGTGTTTGAACACTACAGTAATGATATATTATAAGATTTTAAGTATCAGTGACTGCAGCTGAATGCAGTTAAATAGGCAAATAAACAAGCAAATACAAAGCCATGCTTTGTTTCATATTGTAGTTTTAATGATGTAGTTAGCGAAGGAGAGAATGCAATCCCTGATTTAAAATTTTTGTATGTCTTTTGCCAAGAGCTGCTGTCTTGATTTCTGCTTGTGTCCATAAAGTTTCTTGTTTTAAGCAGTAAATGCATCAAGTTTTCTTCATATTCCAGCTGCCTCTGAGTGATTAGTATAAATCATATTCACTTTCAATAGGAATATTTTCACATAATTTGTAAAATTATGCAATGGAAGAATAGTTTGCAAAGGAAGAATATTGTGAAACCACATGTCTAGCAATGTATCTGTATTCTGCAATACATTTCATTATCTGTTTCTTTTGCATAGAAAATATATGATAAATATTGGTTGTTGTCGCCATCCTTTTTCTTGCACATATATGATAATGTTTAGGCCTTAAAGAGTTAATACACAAGTCCATTTTAACAGCTAGTAAACACGTGTTCCTGATTTGCAGGAAATAAAACAAGTTTTTTTCCATTCCTATAAGCTGTCCCCCAAGAAGCCTTACCTTTATGTTGCTTTTGCAAAACAGTGTTGTTCAGCTGAAGTTCCTATATGCAAACCACTTTTATTCTTTAAAGGGAGGCAACCTTGCGGCCCCCCCAGGCGCTGCTTTGCCAGCAGCTGGGCCCGTACCTCCATGAGCTCCCAACCTTGTGTGTGGCCAGCCCGAGCTTGGCTCCGAACCCCGGAGTGAGGGTGTTCAAAGGAGGCTGTACAAGATGCTCCCACAGGCTGGGGGCTGCCAGCGGCGTGCTCAGCGAGGCTGTTTTAAGTTATTGCCGTCTGCAGCAACACCCTTGGGACCGCCGCGATAGCTGGGGAGCGGAGGAATGCGCTGCCTGCAGTCCGTGCCGGCCCCGCTCCCACGGCCGCTCGGAGGCCTCCTCCGCTCCCTGTGGTGCGGGGAGTGTGGCCGGGAGGGTGGCACTGCCTCCTTCCCGGCATCGTCCCGCTGTGGGAAACCTCCCTGGGGCTGGGCGTCCGCTGGTGGGGCTGACCTGGCTGGGCGCGGGAGCACACGGGAGGGGCGCTCGCTCCTTTTGGTTTCCCAATTAGCTGGATCCCTACGAAGCTGAAAGATGGCGTTTAAAAGTAGTTGGAGATAATGTAGCTAGCACTGTCAAACTGCACAATACTTATTGTTATGCTCCCCTAGAAAATAAACAGGAACCAATATAAATGTGTTATATTAATATTTAATACATGTTTGGCTATGTAAACCTAGAATGTGTTTTAAAAAGATGGCACAGTGAGGAAAACCGTGAATGTTTTCAAAGAAAACAGTATTCCTTGCAGGTTTCGGTAAATGCTTAAACTTAACTTCTGCATGACTTCTCAGAAAATGTGAGAACCATATGAATGCCTGTGCCTTATGGAAAGTCATGAAATCTAAAAGCATGAACCGCTGTTCACTATTAACAAGTAAAACCCCATTCTTTTTCCTATAAGGTCCTGATTAATGGACAAAAACCTTCTTCCTTGTTTTTTTCACATTCTTTTTGCAGTTCCTTAAATGTACGACAGACAATAAATTATTTGCACAGATCCTACTACATACCAGTTCCTATTTGGAGCTTGACTGAGCAGCAGAAACAAATATGGGTATTGTGAAAACCACATTGGGTACAAAGACTGCACACGGATTGCCACTTATAGTCAACAGCTGGGAATCATATGGCTGTTTATTAATCTGAATATTAGTGGTTGCCATTTTGTTTCTTTTTTATGGTTTTGACAAAATGGTGGGAGAAAAGACATGAGCGATTCATCGCTGATAAGTACGCTCTTAAGACGCACTTTGTGCCAGTTTGCTTGCCCCTTTTTAAAACGGAGCGCTCCTTTTATTCTTAACAGCCTGAGATTCTGGTAATTAGAAAGAGAGAACTGATTTTAGAGCTGTACCAAAAATGGCAGTCCTGACATGCAGCATTAGGAAAGGAGACAATGGGACGAAGCAGGCAGGAGAGTGGAGACAAGAAATTTATGACTGGGTATTGCTTAATGAGATGAAAATTCCTCGGGATTTTCAAATAAGCACTAGAGAAGAGCCTTAATACCAGTGTTCATCTGCACAAACCTTCCCACGCTTCAATTTTTAAATAATAACTGTGTCTTGTTATGGGAGGACAGGGACAGAGCTGGGCGGAAGGATGGGACTGTGCTTAAAGTGAGTACTGGATGAGGGAAACCTGACCTCTAATTCAGTCTTAGCCAGTTTCCATCAGTGGTAATTCACGCTGAGTGCCTCAGTTTCCCTGTTTGTAAAAAAATTTTGATTGTATGGTTAGCCAGAGGGGACAGCTGAGATATACATTCCAGTAGATAAAGCCCTTATACATATTTTTGAAGTAAGGTATAATCTAAGTGAATTGTGTTATTGCTAGGTTGAGATCTGTGCTCGTGACTTAAACAAAATTCTTCGTGACCTCCCTGAGAAGAGCTGCAAAGGTCAAGGCTATTACATTTGGACCATTATTACACTACAGGTCCAGGAATAAGGAAATAAATCACAGATAACGAGAAAAAGTTTCACGGAGGTTTTTTACAAATGGAGAAGAAACTAGAAGTGGAACATTTTCTTGTTAAAAGGATACTTTCATACATTACTGAACTAATGATAATTTTACTTCATGTTTCTAATATTTGCAGCTCGTACTAAAAAGAGGTGAATGCTGCAGAGCCCTCCAAACCCCCTTCTTTATTAATGTAGTTGGTTTTCGTGACTATAGGCTTAGACAGGATCTGCCAGATTTTAATCCAAACAAAAGGTGGTGAAAAGGAGAGGTGAAAGTGTTTTTTGGTTTCTGTCCTGTAGCTCTCTATGCCCTTCTTTTTATGTCATTGTTTTAATAATTTAGCAAAATTGCTGGGAAAACAAACAGTGTTTAAATCAATGTAACAGCCTAGTGTGGACACAAACGTGTTAGCTATAAAGATATTTATTTCAGGATAGCTTTAACGAAAACAAGCAGCAGAGGTATAAATAAACTGTACCAATAATATTCTGTCCATGATATGAGGTGGCACTGATTTTAACTGACCCATTTTTCCAATTGGTTTAATCATTTTGGTGCAGAAACTGTATGGAAGCAAGGCCTGGGGGGTAGGATCTGATGTGAACAAAAAAGGTGTATTAGGGTGTATCTTGACGGATTCGCCAGATTGATTCCAAAAGAATTGGGAATAATTTTAACAAGGAAGATATTTACCTTTTTGAGACAAGTGTATATATATATAATT
>KL266114.1:45901-66367 GCA_000699545.1 Podiceps cristatus | reverse complement strand
ATGATTCTATGATTCTATGATTATTAAAAATTATAGTTAGCTTATAATGAAGATTTTGGTTTGCTCTGTGTACTCAGAGATGCTTTTGTGAATCTTGTTATGTTATTTGCATAAAAGGTTTAGTAATACTTGTCAGCACCTTCAAGAGCTGGGGACTGGTGTTTTCCAGTATCTTATGGGCTGGGTTCTCCATCTGAGTTGTGCTTTGAGGAGCCAGATAGTGGAGACCAGGCAGAGGTCCAGTAGTTCAAAACAGACCTGAGGAAAATAATTGCTGCCTTCCATTGGTAACAGATCCGGTTAAACAGGCCTTGGTTTAAGCCACAACAAAGGATGTGAGGTTAAAATAATCTTTGGGAATATTCATTTTTTATTAACCCTGTGTACATACTTGTACTAGCCATATTACATTTCAGTACTACTTCCCACCTAGTTTCAGCGTATTATTGTCCAAGCCTGCTGATAAAACTAGGAAAAAATAGTGAAGTTTTGTAAGCATCATGAATGCCTGAAGACACTTTTTTTTGACTCATAAATCTCTGGGAATTACTATCTTGGTATGTTATACAGATTGGATATTAGGATATGTTACCTTTATTTGTTAAGTTTATTCATATAATTCGGTTCAGCTTCATTTCACAAGGAAGTGAATGCATTTCAGCTTCTCAACGTAGTTTCTCTTTGATAGCTGCCAGTGCTTTGCTCTAGTTTTTGGAAGGAATTCTTTTGCTGGTGTTTATTTTTAAAAAGTTTGGTGAGACTTCTGTGTTGGAAAACTTGCTTTTCTTTTTTGAGAGTTGAAAATTGAATTGTTATAATCACAGCAAATGTCACTCTTTGTTGTCCTTGCATAATCTGTTTGGGGACATTTTCAACAAGTCAAGAAATAGTGAAAGTGTCATGTTTACAGGCCAGTTAGAACTGACTATGAAAAACAGTTGGTGGAGGAGGAAGATGAGTATATCTAATAAGCTGAATATGAGCTTGCAGACTGACAGATGCCAGAAATGTATGACCTCCACAAGAATAAGTTGAAGAATTTTATGGATATTGGCTGTACTTGTTGCATTTCTGAATGCTGAGTCTGATCCTGCTGCTTGTTTTCAGGAGAATGCTGAAGACCCTTTGAACATACGAAGAGCATATGAAAATGCTCAAGTTCCTTGTAAACCACAAACACCATAAAGCATGTGTTTTTTGCTTAATCTGGAGAGAAACTTAGAGATTTATTTAAATCACAAAAAAAGAATCTTGATGGAAAGATTCTCTAACAGACCAAGGCATATGAAGATCCAAGTGTTGGCAGAAGCTATACAGATTAAGATTAGAAATGTGCAACTGTAAAGTTAGTAAGATATTTCCTTAACTGTGATGAAATTTTCATTGCTGGAAACTCTTAAATTGTTTGGACTTTTTTTTTTTTTTTTTTCCTTCCCAAGATGCAGTCCTGTTCACTTACACCTGTTGGACTTGAAGTACCAAGTCCTCAAACTCCTGGTCAGTGGTAGCTGGGCTTTTTGATCACATTGGTTCCTTCTTGCCTTTGAAAGAAATGTTTTCAGTCTACTTTCAAGTCTTCGGGTTTCCATTACTTTAATGTACACGTGTATGTGGAACTTTGAAATCCATAAAGAATACATCCTTGAGACATTTTATAGTTTAATGCTTGTCATGTTTTAAAGTGCTTGCAAGTGAGGCCTCAGATGGTTCCTTCTGGTACTCTCCTTACTTTGACGTCATCATTGTGATTTGAAATGGAGGTGTTATGCTGTAATAAACATCTTGGGGGGTGGTTTGTTTTTTTGGTTTTGTTTGTGGGGCTTTGGTTTGGTTTTTTGTTTGTTTGGTGTTTTTTCTTCTTCCTCCCCCTGGTTTTGGTGGTTTTTTTCTCCTTTTCTGCTTCTTAGTTTTGAATATTAGACTGGATGGCTTATTTTAGTGTCTATACATGCATGTGCAAATACACATTGAACAAAACCAAACAGTTGAAGATGGTAATACTACTTTTATTTTCATATATACAGACACTAAATAAATATGTTCAGTTCAATTTGCTATGCTACAGGTATGTAAAGATAGCAAAACTAATATTTTTTGAAAGATCCTTAATGTTAGGAAAGTGGGTTTACTAGCTTAGTTTTGTTAGCCTGTTGATACAGATTGTCTGAAATACTTTAAGCATCTTAAAATTCTCATAGTTCTTGTATATACATTGTGTTATTATCTACTACCATGGCTGGTTTAATTGGAAAATAGACAGATAAACTGATTTAAAAACACAAAGTGTGTCTCCAAGCAAGTTCTTGTAGGCAGAAATGGAAGGCTTGGTAATAAACTTAATGTAAGTTTTCTTTTTCTCACAAATACGGTTGGTATGGTTGGCTTTTTGCTATGTGAGCTTAGAGCTGCTGCATCTTCATGCTGTTTGGGAGCCTAAGGTCAAATGAGAAATCCAAAATATTTAATTTTAGGAAGAGGGGTGTAGGCAGAGCAGTACGTATCCTGTTTACACAGCCACATCTTTGTATGCTGAGAGACTTCCTGATACACTCATACAGGCTTTTGAGTTCGCACTTTAAGCTGTAACTTTTGTTGCTTAGCTTATTGAAGATGCCACCGTCTGTACCCTAGCCAGTATGACACAACTTATTTTCCCATGGAGAAGGTAACTGAGATATGTCTACTTAAGTCTTACAAACTTTTGTTTATTTCTAGGGTGCAGGACTGAAGATGAAAACATTTAAGGCCATCTTTAAGTAATTTGTTTAGCATTTCTTTGTTCAGTTTTTTTTGGGAAGTGAAAAACTACAAGTTTTCTAACAGGTACAGTTTCCCCATTCTTTTTCCCCTGTACTCCAAGAGAAAAATTGGTCTCTGGTCTAAGTAAATTTAACCTACAAATTCATAGAATCCACTTACTTCTTTTGGTTCCATATAAACTGAAGAACTTGTGATTTTTATATTCTTGTACAATATTGATAACCGTACATAAAGCTGCTTTTTCTGTTTAGTGCCTTCTCTATAAAGTTGAAATACAGCAGGTTAAAACTGTGATTATTCTTATTTTCTTTACGTTTCCATATCACAGCAATGATGTAATTCTTTGTTTTGTTGATTCAGTTCTTTTACTCTTGTCTCTTAATGCAATATATCCCAGATCACCCTAGGAGTGGTAATCATCTTAAATTTACAAAAATAACATTGCAAATCACATCTTTTTTCCACCAGCTTTCTGACAGTTTCCAAATAATTTGTTAGTAAAATATGTATGTTATTAACTGTCACAATCCCTGTTGTCATTGGCCCTCCAGAGCCTCTTTGATTTTTATTTTGTGAGAAGCTACTGTTTTCAATACACCTTGAGACTTTAAGAGTGCTTGAGACTTTTTATTTTACAATAAAAATTCACTTTCATGACAACTTCTGTCACCTGTCTTGAGAACTCGTTATGAAGCACCAAGTACTGTGTTGCTGGATTAAGCATCAATCTTGCAATATTTTCTTGAACGTTTAATGTACCCAAAGGAATTTCATGACATTTTGACAAACACTTCTCTCATCCCTTTGTAAATTAAAATGGCACTTAAACAATAATATATTCATACAAATAGAATGAAATACAAGACAGCAGTGTTACTACTGAACACTAGTGGGGTGTGGGGGGCTGATGGTTTACTGGCTTGGTGGTGTTTGTTTTGTGGGTATTTTATTTTTGTGTGGGGTTTTTTTGTTTTGGTTTGGTGTTTTGTTTTGTTTTTTAAACGTTTTAAGTGATTCAAATCTTGATTTCCTGCTGCTCCCCCTCCCGGTGTGGGGTGTGCGGGAGGGGCTGAGTGCGGTGAATAGGGACAGGGACTATGAGGTTCTGTAGCAGTGGGAGTTTCTACATATCAAATCCCATGTCTGGATTCTTGGCAGATATAAAAATTAGACGAGTTGAATGCCCAGTTCTTGCTTTCTTCTTGTCTCAGTTGTCCCACATTTGAGAAAAAGCCTGTGGTTTTGGAAGATTTTTCTTCTTTAACTTCTGCCTATCTCTGTATAGACAGTAATTTTGTATGCCCTGTCTCTGTAGCAATTAAGTATTACAGGGAATTTCACTTCCATCTCAGTTTCTATATATCTCTTTAATTTAAACTAAAGAAACTTTGTTATTTATAAATGTGCTAAACACTTTTTAAAAAGTTGTTTGAATTTATTTCATTTCAGTAATTCTAAAAAGGGCATTTTTTTACTGTAGGAGGCAGGTCTTAAAACAGATGATTAGTACGTTTTTAATAAAGTAGCATAGAGGAGTTCAACATTTTTTTCTGAAGCTAAGGAGATCATTCAGATAATACTTACAATCTGTGCAGTAGAACTTGTCATATTGCTGTATGTCATACTGTCCAGTAGAAATTTTGGCATACCGATTTGTTAAACTTCATGAAAAGAAGGTTGGCTTTTTGAATATGAAGTATGATACCCCATTAACTCCTTATTTGTTCCAATGTAAGGATTGTTATTTGTGCCTCTCTGAGGAATTCAGGCAGAGAGATTTATGGTCGTTTTATTATTTTAGAGTTCCAGAGCTACTATGTGGAGTTTGGTCTCTCTAAAAGCTTGTTTCTGTTTCTAAAAGGGTGCCAAGTATATGGAAAGTTGCAGTGGTTTTGGGGGAGTGGGTTTGTCTTGTTTTTTATTTTGTTTTTCCCCCCAAACAAACAGCCTGAAAGTGATAAGATGCCACAGTGTTTCCACTTCTGCAAAACCTGATAGTTTCCCCATTGATCAAATTAACTAAGTCAGTAATTAGATCCTATTATTACTGAACTGCAAGTTTCAAATTTCATGATGCTACTTTAGAGATGTATCAGCATCTCTCCAGTCTCTGCAGGTACAGTGCATGGCTCTGCTGACGCCCAGAATAAAACTGACCAGTCAGTGTCCCGCGCAAAAGTGCTTAGCTTCTAAAACATGTCGGACAAGGAGAACCTCTCAATTGAGGTAGCCTTTAGCTAAAGTTCCATGAGTGTCCTCAAGTAACCCCTTTTCAGAAATCATAGAATCATAGCACAGTTTAGGTTGGAAGAGACCTTTAGGATCAGCAAGTGCAACCATAAACTTAATACTGCCAAGTCCACCACTAAGCCACATCCCTAAGTGCCATAGCTACACATCTTTTAGATACCTTCAGGGGTGGCGACTCCACCACTTCCCTGGGCAGCCTGTTCCAGTGCCTGACAACCCTTTCAATAAAGAAATGTTTCCTAATATCCAATCTAAACCTCCCCTGTGCAACTTGAGGCTGTTTTCTCTTGTCCTATTGCCTGTTACTTGGGAGAAGAGACTGACACCCACCTCGCTACAACCTCCTTTCAGGTACCTGTAGAGTGATGAGGTCTTCTCTCAGCCTCCTCTTTTCCAGACTGAACACCCCCAGCTCCCTCAGCCGCTCCTCACAGGACTTGTGCTCCAGACCCTTCACCAGCTTCGTTGCCCGTCTCTGGACACGCTCCAGCGCCTCAATGTCCTTCTTGCAGTGAGGGGCCCAGAACTGAACCCAGCACTCGTGGTGCCGCCTCACCAGTGCTGAGTACAGGGGGACGATCCCTTCCCTACTCTTGCTGGCCACGCTATTCCTGCAAGCCAGGTGTCCTGGCAGGCTCTACAGCAGGCTGTGACAGCGAGCGGGGAGTTTCGTCATTTAGATGTGTGCTGCAGGAGCAAAAGTTCTTCATTTGTTGTGTGCCTGCTGTTTGGTTCTTTTATCTGATGATGACAATTTTTGTTCTATGAGAAATAGTAACTGTTGCCTATATGCATTTGTCTATCCTGTTCATATGGGTTCAGATTTTTTTTTTTTTTTTTAAAAAAAAGACCTTTCTTTTCTTTCTTCTGCCTTGAAGGTTTTGTTCTCCAGCTACTCTGAAAAGTTTAGTCTAGTTAGTTTCTGCTTTTAAATAACCAAATCTGTCCCTCTGGTTGTCCTTTGTCAACCTATTTTGTGCTGCCTTCATGGTAACTCTGCGCTTTCTGAGATGGATTGCAAGAAACTTCATGGAATATTCAAGACATGAATGTATCAAATAATGATATTTTCTGGTTTTTGCCTTCTTTCTCTAATAAGCCTTTCATATTTTTAACTGTTACTGATCACTGAGTTGACATTGTGAAAGAACTGTGTACTGTGATTCCAAGGTCTTTCCAGGGTATTAAAGGTAATGTAAATCCCATCACTATGTGGATGTAATTGAGATTATTTTTTTTTCCATGTGCATTAGTTTGTGCTTCCTAAATTTCATTTTCCTCATCTTCTTACCTCCCGGTATTTAAGGTTGTGACATACTTCTGCTGCTTTTCAGGAAAGGAAAAAATGAAATCTGATTATAAACATCTATATCAGCAGCAAAATATGTTACTCTGTGTTAACACCCTTTTTCCAATCTGATCTACAGAATTTTTGATGGCTATGATAAATAGTAAATCTCCTTTGAGAGCCAGAAAGGAATTATTTGACAGGAAAGAGAAATGTCAATAGTGATAATACAGAAAATCTCCTAAAGTTTAAGTCTAAGAAGCCGCAACTGAGTCAAGTACTTCCTGCTGTCTTTGTGCACTGACAGTTGTGAAACTGGTTTCGTAGGCCTATCCTGTGAGATTCCAGAATATTGAATATTTTACTGGCTTAAAGCCCACATCCTCGTGTTTCATTGGAAATGAATACTCGCACTCAGATGGAATATGCGCTTTGCTGAGTTCAGTACTTAGCAGAACTGAGACTTTAAGAGAAGAGTTTTCTGCTACCCTTCCTACAGCTCTGCTACTGCCCTACCTTGATCCCTAAATGAAAAGATATGTTTGGATTGTAAAATATTACATGGATTATGTAGCTTACTAATGAAATTTTCAGGACTCTGGAGGAACAAGAGCTAAAAGCTCTTGAATTCTCACTGGAATGTGATTTTCAGAAATATGTATCTCTTCACTCAGAAAGCTGTTGTGCCAGCTGGTATTCCCTTTCTTTTTCCTTCATTGCACCCTCCCTAGAAAAATAATAACCCATAGACAGAACACATCTCTCCCCTCCCAGTAGCTTAATAAAGCTTGAGAGTGTCTTGGTAGCTATCTGCAAATATTTGAAAAGATAATGTGAAGGGAGAAGTGATTTTCCAGTTGTCAGTGTATGTTGTCTGAGGGATCTTACTTTTTACAATTCACAATTCTGATCTTTTTTTTTATTAAACTGAATGCCGCAGAAGGGACTGTCTATTCTCCGTAAATTATGCATTCAGATGAGGGCAATAAAATGGTTACTGTGAATAGCCATTGTCCAAGCAGGTAGGTTTTTGGAAAGTAAGATGACCATAGCATAGAAAACTAATTTTGTTCCCTTTGTGCGTTGGAGAGGTTTCGACTAATGCAGTGTTTCCCAGCAGTTGCAGAGAGAAACTCAATGTTAGTGCTAGCATTTGAAAATGGGGAGTAGTATTTGAAAAGGTGGTGTGGGAGGTGTTCAAGAAGAAAGGAAAAGCTTTGGGGCTTCTAAACTAACTTGAAAACATCAGCTGGGGTCAGTCTTCAGGGATCCAGACAATGGGGAGAAGGAAGAACCATCTCGGATATCAGAGGTTGCCCAAACCCTCAGTTTAGAAATACTAAGCATGACAGTGAAATGTGCACTGTTAATAAATATCCATGTTTCTTCCGTGCTTTCAGCAAAAGATTAGACACACACACACACACACACCCCCTTCTTGAAAGAGTATGAATTTTAAACATTAATTTTAAAATCACTTTGTTAGGTATATTTTGGGAAGCTATATACCAACTAGTAAAGTTGGCAGCTGCATAATCTCTTAGCCACTGGATAATTCGGTTCAAGAAGACTTCTTAAACTGAAAACTTTACTAAATTTTGCTGCACGGTTATTATTTGTTTTTGTTTATCTTTGAGGGAAAAGAAGTTTCATTTTTCATGTTAGAAATAGGAGGGGGGGTGGAGAATTTCTCCTACTGAGAAATTGTCACTGTGAATTACAGGTTTTGTTTTGAATTAGTTGGTGCTCTTTTTCTTAGTAACTGTGTATATATTTTGGTGGCCTCCAAAACCAATAGGGAAATAAGACTCAATGAGGCTATTTATGTCAAACTTTGTATTAGTTCTCTCATCCATATTATTTATGATTACTGCTTCCCATGCTAATTTTGAGCACAGTCTTTACGCAGTTTATAATTAGTATTCCACAGTGCTCGTTTTTATTTTCTCATCCAGCCATTATGAAAATTGACAGCAGAACACACAAGATTAATTTATATATTTAGCTTGAGGGTATGATATCAAAGTTAAACTTATTAGCTATTTGGCTGCTAAGTAATGAGCATGACCAGCCTGCATTGAGGTAGCTCAGATTGTATCAGTGTTCTGGGTTCTCATCTGTGCAGAGTGGATCCTAGGAGTATTGTTTTGTATTGAAAGGTGCTTGTAAAAGGATTTAGCAAGCTTGTCTTTGTGAACAATTAGCTTCATAAGAGATGTTATGATACATTGTGTGTTTAGGGAACCAGAGAATCACAGTCCTTAATAGGTGAGCTATTACAACAGTCAGAAGGACTCATTATGGCCTCTCTTGACAATGTGTAGATTGAGGGTCCTTAATTTAGAAACAATTAACAAAACAGAATTGACTCCTTTGGATAAGCTATGTATTGCCCTCTGGGTTAGATCCAGAGATAATCTGTAAAAAAAAATCTGCTTATTGGATGAGGTAATTTTAAATAAAAGAATTTAAAATATCAGCTGTAAGAGGAGAAAAACATAGTACTAAATAGGTTATTTAAAAATTATTTTTATCTGCTCTGTTTGCTTATGTCAAGGAAGCTAACAGGAATGTTTTGGGAAGACAGTGTTTTACTTGGCTATTCATGCAGTCTCCTGAGTAATTCAAAGATCATAGGCTGTTCATTGATTCATATTTACTTACATGTTCAACTGGAGATGAAACAGGATTACAGTCCATACACATTGAGCTCTGAAAGGGCCATCCATTGCATTTAAGCATTTTACATGCTCTTGAAAAAATACTGCATTTGGAAAGCAGCTTCCAAAATCCAGACTACCATGTTTATGCTCTGTCCGTTTGGTTTGTATTGCTCATTGTAAACAAGAAATGTTGCCTACAATAACTGAAACTTTTTTTTTTTAGTTCTGTTTTTAAAAAGAATTGATGATTTCAGAATTGCATCCAGTTACAAAATTTGTTTGGTTTTAATCTTGCTAAGATATCTCATGTTTTTATGAGAAGTACAACTTCATGGAAATGTTCCCACTTTTATTGAATGGGGGATAGAGAAGCCAGTATATTAAGTACTGCTGGGCTTTGCAAATGCAATCTACAACTCCTTTATGCTGCTTTTCATTGAGAAAAGGGAGAGGAGGGTGTGCTGGAATGTAAATCCAGCCAGCCAACAAACTGTGAGCTTGTGCTCTAAGTGCAACTTCTTATGGCATACTGGAGGGAAAATGATGTCACAGTGAAGTCAGGGACTTTCTGCAGTCAGTCTTTGGATAAAAATACAGTCCTAGGGCTAAACACCAAATTTTACTTTATGAATATCTTAGTAACAACTGGTTCAGGGTCAGAGTAGTTCTAATTCTGTTTTTGCTTCATCCTCCCAATGAATTATTGTTTTACTGACTTATTATTGACTTTTCCACTGTGTGTGGAAACAAGATGGGTGGATATTTTCCAAAAACATTGTTATCAGCTATTCCAGTGTCATCTTGTATCTTTCAATAAGGGATTTTTCCCATTTCTCTTGGAGAAAACCTGTCCAGGCTTCTTCTAGCACTTGTATGCAAACAAAGCAGCACTCTATTTTCCATCTCTTCAATATTCCCCTGAATATTGATTCTTGAGATTGAGCTGTGATGAGGTTAGATTGAAATCTTAGTGGGAATTAATTTTAGTTAGTGGAAATTAACATGGTTTTTTGAAAGAGAAATTAAAATTCTGCAGCCCCTGAAAACTAATGGAAACATTTTATATGCAAACCCCCTATATTAAAGTTATTAAAATATAAACTGTTCCAATTAAGAAACATCAGAATTTAATTATGCAAACTTTAATTGTTCTGTCTTGCTCTTGTTCGTTATCTTTTGTTCTTTTAAGATGCTTGAACTAAAGTTTAGCAAGTGGCTGTTAAGTAAGCAAGCATGTTTGCCTGTGTTCCTCATTTTCCTGGAGACTTGACTTGAGACAGATATAGAACACTGCTGCAGCTGAAGTAACTGGGCATTCTGTAGGGGCTGCATTAAACTGATCAAAACAAGGTTGTGTTGCATTTTTTTTTCCTTCTAATGAAATCAGAGGTTATTTTCTCTCCTTTTAATACAAAACTTTATTTTTAAAAATTATACCCCTTTGGAAGAAAGTTGCTTTTGTGGGGACAGGGAAGTGTGAGGAACTGCATTCTTTCCAGCTCTGGTTAGCATCTCCTGGTCTGAAGGAATGGCATCTGGAATAATGGGCATGAAGCAGGGACCCACAAGGTCCACCTAATCACCAGTTCAGTGTGTGGCCTTTGGCAGTCTTGCTTTCAGCATTTCCATCTGTTAAATAGGGTAATGGTGCGGCATATGACACAGAAATACCCTTCTTTTACCATCTTTCTGCACTTGGCTTGCATGAAAGCTGAGATAATTCTGTGTTCATTACAGGACATGGATGGTATGCAGTAAGCAATAGTGGGAGGAGAAGGAGAGAGCAATACTGAACTCTGAGGAAAAAACAAGTATTGAATAGCTATCCACATAGTCATTGCCCTTGTGCAAGTTTTGAAGGAAGAGAGTGAAGATAATACACAGAGTGTAAAAGGAGTAAAGCTGTATAACCAGTCTCCGTTTAAGCCATTTGGACTTGGTAGCCCAAGTCAACTTTTGTCAGCTATTTATTTACTAATAAATAAATTATTTTTACTGTTATTTTTACTGCAGTTATTTTTACTGTTAAAAGTTAAGCTTAGCATACCTCGTAGTACAAATCACTAAACAAGTCTTTGCTGGAAGAATTACAGCCCTGTAGTGTGACTAAAGGCATAGCAGCCCACCTTCTCTGGCTCTGGAGCAGTTAAAGATGATACAGCCTCCAACGTCCCATCATCGCTCATCCCCCGCAGAACATCTCCCGTGGTTCAGCCAGCAAGATTGAACATCTCCATGATCCTTAGTTTTGCAACGTTAACTCAACTCCTCCTCCTTTGCTAAAATAGGTGACCTTTGCTAAAATTAGTGGCTATAGAGTGCTTACCCATGATGGTGTATTGGCCCATCCCTGAGAGGGATAACCTCCTACTAGCAGATAGTGGTGATCAGCTAACGGTGTCTCGAGTCATTCAACCTATTGCAAAATGTACGTGTCCAAATCTTCCTACAAAGAGCATAAGAACGACTGTGCTGAGTCAGACATGAGGCTTATCTGGTGCTATATCCTGTCTCTAGATATGAGTAAGTGCTGTGAGTTGTGTTTTTTCTCTCACACACAGCACTGGCTGCCTAGGCTAGAGAGTAAGAGCAGGCAAAATGTAGGGATACTTTTGCTGCCTTCCCTGGTTTGGGGAGTGAAGATTTAGTGAGCAAGGGGTTATGTCTTTAATAGCTCTCTGGGTATTTCTTCTGTGAACTTGCCTAGTCCTTTCTTGAACCCACATAAATTTTTAACATCCACAGCATCCAGTGGCCAGATTTAACTATGCATTTTATGAAAAAGCATCTTCCTTGTTTTGAGCTTGCTTCTTGCTATGTTAGATAGCCTTTTGTTTCCGCTTTGGAAGAGACAGCCACCATTTCTGTACTGCTTGTGACTTTTGTAGAACTCTTAGGGCTGCCCAGTTGCCTTTTTCGGGCTGATGACAGTGAGTGTGTTTTTTTAAACAAGTTATTATTACTATTATTTACTTTTGCTTCATTTCCCTGTACCTTTCCCAGGTACTTTGGGATGATGTCAAGGAGTAAGACAAAACCTGTACATAATCTTTAAATGCAGGAGTCTCATGGATTTATGGAGTGCTGTTAATGGTGTTTCTGTTCCTTTTCCCTGATTTAAAATAATCACTAATATTTAATTTGTTTCTCGACCAGGCACGACTGTGGAGTAATAACACAACCTAGTTATTATTTATCCATTTTAATGACAAGACCTCATTTGTGAGTGATAATAGTGAGTTCAGAACTCATTACACAGGCTGTAATATAAACACTACTAGTACTAATGGATGGTAAGATTATTAATTAAAGGATATCACTCTGCCAGGCAGATAACAAGAGGATGTTGTCATATGTTCCTAAATCTTTTTGTGACAGGAAAGTAGAACAAAATTCCAGGGAATTAAAAGTTGGGGAAAAAACCCCCAAAACTCAACCACCCAGTAGATGAAATATGTAGAGCTGGTCCTCCTTAAAAGTTATTTGATATAAGAAAAACTAGGCAGACTTTAGCAGAAGATCATTAGAGAAGTTCCTTATTTTTTTCTGAGAAGTTAATTAATTGAAAGAGCTTGATGAAATGAATGTGAGGGATATTTCTCTCTTTCCCGTAAAATATGAAGAGACAGTTCTTTGAAATAGTTCTGTACAAAGAGAGAAACTTCATATGTTTACTGCTCTTTACAGGGTTTATTTCTTGCCCTCTCTGGCTGAATGCAATAAAACTGAAAAGTATGTAAGATATAAAAATTAATTCATAACTGTTAAGGAAATAGTCACATGCAAATGGTAGTGAACTCCAAACTCCCTGAAAACACTTGATTCCAGAGCTGTACAAACAGGAGCTCACCTGGTGAAACAGATTTGTAGTTGTGAATTATTTAATGAAGCATATTTTATTTGTCTAGTTCTTGCCCTCCCCCATTATTAACATAGAGGTATTTTGGCAACAGATTTTTGAGTTTAGGATACTGCAAGTGATTCAATTTAAACGCTCAAAAACATATCTTTAACGCTTTTAAGTGCTTTCATGTCTCTAATCTCTGCATTTTCTGAATTCCTTTCATATTCTGAAGGTAGAAGCAAGTTTAACTAGCATATTAAGTTAGTTTGCTATATAAAACTGAGGTGTTTGGTATCCCTGAGTAGTGAGAAGTAGCTACATAGTGTATCGGCTCTACAGTAGGCTGAATACAAGCAACTCCTTTACACCAAATTTGGTAAAGATATTTAGTCCCATTTAATTTCACTGGACAAAATCCTGCTTGATTTGGGGTCTCAGTTCTGTCCTCTGTGTCTGGAAGTGCATATCTGACTCTCTAAACAAATGTTACTTACATCTGTGTTAGGGAAAAAAAAAACCCCACACAACCCTGTTATTTGCAATACTGAAGCTCATGTGACTGTGATATTAGTTGTCTGATCAAAGGAGTTGAATCAAGTGTTGTATTCCTGAGCTCTAAGAGCCTGAAAGAATTTCATATAGAAAGTGTTTCATTTCCTTTAAAGCAAAGTGGTAGTATTTTTTTTTAATGAGCTAAATATACACATTTTAATTTTTTTCCCTCTCCTCCTCCTTCTGTTCTTACAAAACATTTTACTTTGTTGCCCAAGTGCAGAAGACTTTGCCAGGAAGAAGGGTGAGCAAAGCTTCTGTTTCCCATGACCCTCAACTCTAATGTTGTTCCAAGAGCTCACTACTTACAAATGCCTTGATAACTACTTTCATTCCTTTCATCCCTCCCCTGCCGTCCAGCACAGGCCAATGTGACCCAGCCCTCCTTCGAGCAGCTCTCTTTGCAGTGTAGGGGAAGCTACTTAATGTAAAAATCATGGCACATAAACACATTTAGAGATATACTGCAGGAATTTTTACAGCTAAAGATCTGCATGATAATTGCTGTAGCATTTTATTCTTGTTTTTCCTAGAAGCAGCTCTTCTTTCATACCAGAACTGGCTAACCCTATTTTTTATTTTTTTCCCCCGGATACATATTTGGATAGGGGTAGTAGTGGGGAAATTGCATCTTGTTCTACATGTATGCAGCACAGAATGGCCAGAACTAATCTTGCCCAAATAGTCAGTACAGTGGCTCCTTACAAATGCATTACAGCATATAATTTCGATTTTTAACTAAAGTCTATTATCATATATTGTTTTGTGTTTCACTGTCTATAAGTAGGCACATGCATTCTTTTTAAAATTTCTCTGGATGCCTTGTAAGCTTAAGAACAAACAGAGAAAACTATTTTAGAATACTACTGAAAGACGGTCTGATGCACCAATACCTTACGTTTCACTAGAAATCTGGGAATTCCCATGTTTTTTCTGGCAACTCCCTGGTTGCCAGACAGGAAGTCACTCTGCTTTCTCAACCTCTGGCAGCATCTGCTCTTAGTTTCTCTCTCTTTATTTTGTGGTGCTTCTCCGCCTGCTCGCTGCCTGGGGTGTGCCAGGAGGAGTGAGAATTGACACACCAAGCCTGATAAACTGTGTTTCAACAAAAGAGACTGGGGGCAAGACCAGGCTGTGGACCCAGCTCCCTGGAAAAGGCTGACACTGTTCTGGGAAATAAACATCTGTGGGGTGGGGGAAGAATGTGGAAGATCATAAAAGAGCATTTAAAATCCCCAGAAGGAGCAAGAGAAAGTATGTTGAGGGTCAAAGCACAATTGCAGAGAAGAAAGTTTAGGAACTTAGGATGGATAACAGAGTGGTAGAAAACTGTACAGAGGTTAAAGTAAAGTGATACGGAAGAAGATGTGAAAAACTAACAAAAAAAGTGGGGGAAAAAAAGTGTAGGGGAAAAAATTAACATATTCTGGCTTTTCTCAGTTCCTTAGGATTTCTGTATAATCTTACCCGAAGTCTGCTGCTTTAAGTTTTCTGTCATTCAAATGACTGGTGAAACAAACCTGAAATTAATTGTATTTGAAAAAAGGCAGATGTGCATGTGGGCATGTATGCAGTGTTTGATGTTGGCCAAGCTGTTCCACACGGCTGCGTGTCCTTGAATTGGATACTTTGGTGTACTTCTACATTAGTACTACAGATATTTGAAAGATGTTTTACACTTATATCTGAGACTTTAGAGCAGCCTTGAGTTACACCAACTTGAGATGCTGCAGAAGGCTCTCACAAGTATTAATGTTAATACCCTTTTGTAGCTTGAGAATTAGTGTCTGATGTCTATGTGAACAAAGGATTCATCGTGTGGCTCAGCTACAATATCTTGTGTGCCACTGTGACCTGGACTCCTTTGGTGTATGTAGTCAGAGACCAGCAAACTGCATCTCTCTGAAAGGCAGTAGGTTTAGGAAAAGAATAGTATACAGCCCTCAGCTGAGGTAAGTGACGTGAATGTCAGAGAAATCTTTAAATAAGGAGAAGGGTAAGGAGTGATTATTTACTGTATGTTATATGAGATGCAATCTTAGCTGCTTCTCGGGTATGTTTCATATGCTTTACTGAGTGCTTAAAAAGTTAAGCTAAAGAGTTGAGATCCTCCTGATACAGAACTATGGAATAGCTTTATCAATGGACACAGAGAAAATATTGGAAGAGTGCAGGTGAGCAAGTACTGATTTTCAATTATTTGAGAATGGAAAAAAGCAGGGAAATGTGCTTGTTTTCAAGGATTCATTCTTCTCTAACACAGAATAAATATTGGAATATTTCAGTATTGGAAATATTGGAGTCCTTACTGTAGATCTTGTCTAAAAAGCTTACTGAATGAAATTAAGCGTATCTGCAAAACTGGCATTGTATAGCAATGTTTTCTTTGAGTGTAATTAAAAAAAAACCCATAATAATATGCTACAAATAATACTAAGTTATACCCTACAGCCAATCTTTATAATTTCAAAAGTAAAATGAAAACCAAATGCTTTCTGAAACTTTTAGCCATATTTGTGGAAAATATTCAAAAAGTTGCAGTTGGTAGCAACGAAAAATTTTCTGTTCTGCTTTTAAATATATGGGGTTACAAAACTTGTAAAGGTTTTATTGTTGCATTAATTCTGTGAATGTGGAAGGTTTAGACCCTAGTAATTCCCTGCGTAGTCAGTTTGTTTTCTAATCAAATGCAGGAGTATTGTTGAACAGCCTTATGAACTAAAATATTGGTAAAGAAAGGATTTTGCCACAATGAGGTAATGAGAGATAAAATACAAGAATGTGGGAGTATTGAAAGAAAAGAAAATGACACCACTTAATATGGCAAAGAGCTATAAAGTTATATACATGCTTTAACTTTAGAAAAGCAGATGTGCAGTACATCCTGTGTGGTGTCCTCCACGTTGGTAGTTATAGGGCATACATTTTTAGTTGAATTTTTATTCTTTCATGTATGTATAACTATGCAAAGTCAAAATGAGTTAGTTATGGTATAGACTTGACAGCTTTTGCATACTAAACTAAAATTTGCTGCTTTCTGTTCTTCTAATCATGTGAATAAGGTTAGGTTTCCACATCTACAGACAAAGTGAGTTGGGGTAAGGAAAGAAATAGCACAAAGAGGTATGGAATATTACCAATGTTATCTTTGGACTGTATAACATTATTTCATTCAACAGTTATGTTTCCCGGGAGTTTTATTATGATTTTATCAAGTAAGTGTGCAAATCTGACCTAAAAAAATCCCCTTCTCATTAAACATCAATGTTCTGGTTTTGGGGTGTCTTCTTCAAGAATGTGTTGGATTTAATGCTTAACCATAGAGAAATACTAAGAGCATCCAAAGTACTGTACAGGTTTCTAACATAAGGAAGTTGGGACTTAAAAATGTTGGTATGAATAGCTATGAAGTTTGTAGAAGATCTGAGCTTTTCAATAGCTCTTGCATCATAGTGCTAAGAAAGTGGGGATTTTGTTGCATTTGATCAAGGGGATTTTTCAGTGCTTACTAGAATGAGAAAGTAAATTGTGAACTTTTCTCATGGAAATATTCATGAGTAACAAAATGACACTGAAAAATTTCAAACTGCTATAGTACTTTATTTAACCCCAGAGGAATGCAGCAATGCATGGGCTACATGTTGACATGTTCTGCTAATGTTCTTTCCCTGGAGATTATGAGAAAGAAATGAGCTTCCCTGAAATTAAAGCAAAAGATTAAGCCTAAGGTGGAAAAATAATGTGGGATTGTTGGGGCAGGGAGTTGTTTATTTTAGTTGCTTATTACTGTTCTGTGAATAGCAAGTTGGCAGAGAATATAGACCAGTGAAGCTAGCAAATAAAGAGCATAAAGAGTTCATTGATAGCAACAATGAAAGACTGCGTCAATACAGAGCAGTGGCCCTTGTGCTGCAAAATCTTTGGCACCGGGTTTTGGATTCTGTATTCTCTTGTGGTCTTTTCTTGTGGCTTCTTTAGAAGGCATTATGGCAACTGGCCAGCATTAGCTCCATCTGCCCCTGCAGGTAGCCTTTCTTCTGTACCAGCCCTATGTTTTGCCAAATTAAATTCTTCTGCAGAAATTTCGAAAAAAATGTGATCACTCAGAGGGGAGTGGTGTTTTTTTTTTTTTTCTTCTTTTTTATTTCTATGAAAATTAGAAAAGTTAATTTGATCCACAAATTAATTCATCTGAGAAATGAAGAATGACACGTGTGTATATAAGTAATCTAATCAAATACACTTCTAAAAATTGATGTGCTATGGACAATATTCTGTACAGTGGTACAGGCTTCGAACCGTGTGCGGTAGGAAAGACTCTAGTACTGAAAGCCACTTGAAACCAAAGATGGCAGAAGCTATTTCAGCTGGCTGTGCAAACCTTTTTGCATGTTTGAAAGGAACGTTAAGGTGCATTTTAAATTGCTTCCCAACTATAGGTGATATGGGCATGCCCTTATCTTATGGTAGTGATGTTTTGTTAAGCTGGGATTGCCTGTTTTGGCAGCAAACCCCAGGATTCTTTTAACACAGAGTTGAAGGAATTAATTGCAGTACTGAGATATGTGCCAACGTCTCCCTGCTCAGTATTGCTGCGTTAGTCTGATTTTTAAGTTTTTCACAGGTCCTTTTGTTTGTGTTGACCTGCTATCTTATACGTTATGAATTTGGAGGATTTTCTGTATCTAACAGTAACCCACGGCTGTTGATTTTCATTTGGTTTTCATTTTAAAGCAGTAATGAGTGATAGAGTGGAAAGAGGAGAAAATTGTGAAGAAGATGCATTTTAGTGCTGCTTCTGAATTAAGACCAACAACTGTGAAGCTGGAATTTTTAATTAGAAAGCCCTTAAGGCAGGAAGAAATTTGAAATATAGTGGTGATATATGCAATCTTGTATGATCACTGCTTTTAACTGCTTAATTATTCAAACTGCCTAACTATAATTGTACTGCCAGCTGCTGTGTTTACAGTCTGTGATGTGGAAAAAGATGTCCCACTGTGACGTGTTCTAGTTACAATCAAATTGACTGTAGCAAACACAGAAGCTGTTGAAGTTCAGTGCTTCTCAGTGGGGTGTTCTTGTTCCTCCAGCTCATTTCTGGCTGTTGATACAGCTCGCCTCCGTGAAGCTCTTTCTCATATAAAATAACAAAACCAAGGCAGTTCCCAGTTTATGTTCACAGTAAAGAAGTGTATCATGAAGTATTTAAGATGTGTATCTTGCAAGTATTTTTCTGGACAAATAGTGTTTTAAAGATTTGTATTTGTAATACTGAAAGCCCTTTTTTGACTGGTATGAATTTTTAAATCTTTTCTTGCTTCTATCTTTTGGTGCAGTAAGAATGCTGCAAATCATACAGCTGCTGTTTCACAATAATAATGTGTCTATTATAAATTTGCTTTTTCAGGTGTTTAGATAACTTAGCCAGAAAAACTGTTTATAGGATGAGAGTTGCATATTAAATAAATCAAGAAAATAAATTTATTTGTAAAGCAAACTCAGGTTTGACTCATTTTCAGGTACTGAGGAGTAAAAGTCAATAAACTTCATAAATGGTTCTCTGCATTTTAGCATGGTATTTTATCAAGTACTCTGGCAATAGTGTGTTTCATTCACATATTATGGCTTCTTAATGCTCAGTTTTGTTGAGTAGCTTGGATTTTAATAAACCTGTATGTCAGTGCGTGACAAAACGAGATTGTTGATCAAGCATGGCACCACAGTGCATCTAGTCATAGACAGAGGAATCAAATTGCCATATCTGATAGAGGAATCAAACTGCCTTTAATATCCTACCAGCTCAGCCATTACCCCTTTGCTTCTGCTGGTTTTGAAGCTGTACTGTGATAACTAGCTTTGTGTCGGATCACCAGATACATTGCCATTACTACTTTAGCCAGAGCATCTGTAGTTTGAAGTCCCGGTTTCTGCATTCCAGCTGGCATTCAGGAGTTCATTTAGGCAAATTTAATCTTCTCACTAGGTTCCAACTGCTGTTTTTCTTCATTAACCTAATGAATGATACCAAGATTTTCCAGGATGATTGACATCAGTCAGGAAGAGTGTTGGTTATTGGAATTCCATTTGCTAATGAAGTAAGTAAACAAGTGGAATGACTTTGGCTTTGATGTGTTTGCTGAGAGCGGTTTCTTGCAGGCTGTTACTAGGGTAAAGATGTGGGTCCTTTGCAAGTGCATAAAGTTTCTGCTTTTAGAGCTTGTTTGACTCCTGTCGAAAGCTTGGGCTTCTGTTCTGGCCATCAGACTGGCAAAACCAAAGAACAACAACAAACCACCAACCACCTTATGTCCCCAAACAAGAAAATTCTTTTTGCTTACCAACTTGTAGAAATCCTGTCACGTTTCTTTATCTGTAGAACTTGATCCTTGTTGTGAAGGGCTGGGCCAAAACTAATATATTCATTCTTTCCTCCTTCAAGTAATAGCATCCATCATTTCATCACTTTGTTATTATATTAGAGTTCAAATTAAATCCTCCTTTTTGGCATTTTGAAACAAGTAAATCTTAAATAAACCCGACTTCTAGGATAATGCAGAGTGCTTCTCCGTATTTTTATTGGGTAAATTTGTGTTAAGCATATTGATCAAAAATATAAAACTTCAGGAAGAAGTACAATAGAGTAATGCGTTTCCTGATTCCTCTGTTACTTTCCTGAATGGATGATGATTATGATGATTTTTATTATTCTTTCATTAACATTAGGATACTGATGGTTGGTATTGTATGTACCCACATTTAATATTGGTGTTACATTACTTTCTTGTGGTTAAGCTGCAATTATCCTTTTATTGTTTCCGGTCACATTGTAGTATGCTTCATTTAGTACTTCCTTTGTTAGAGCTCCACAGAAAAAAATCTTGGTGGCCAGTTGACTTGATTCAACCCTTACTAAAACGGGCAACTCTGTCTGAGTTATTTCCTTCTACTGACTGTAAATAGCATGTAGGTGGCTACTCTTGACTGTATGCCTCACTGCAAAACTGAACTGAATTCTCCTTTGGAATTGGGGAAAACAGGAAATAAAAAGGTTCAGATGAGTATTGTCGGAAAATAAATGTTAACAGAATTACCAGTTACAAATTCAC
>KL266114.1:0-45869 GCA_000699545.1 Podiceps cristatus | reverse complement strand
CCTGGCACCCAGAGACTCTGTTACTCTGTTTTAGTGCCTGCAGAAGAGCAGGGGCAAGATTTATGTTGTCATTGAGACTTTTGAGCAGCCATCCTTCCCTGGATAATAAAGGTGGACTGTCAGTCAATAAAGCTGATAAAGTTTTTATAGTAACTTGGAAGATCAGTTGACTCTGCTCCAAAGAGAATTTCTGTCCTGGGCTAAGTGAAATATCCTAGTTTGTGGTGTACACAAAAAAAGGGACATGTCTTTCAAGATATACATGTTAGAAGCTGAGTAAGAACTGTTGTAATGCCACATAGAGTGCAGACGATAAAAAGGTGATGTGTTTGGTGTGGTGATTTACCTTCCTATGTCTAGAAGGAGCAGGATATATTGAAGACTCTCAGTGACATTAAGACTCTGGGATCTACAGTGATAAATGACATCTTGTAAAGCTAGATAAGGTCTCTGCTACATCTCTCTACTCTTAATTTTTTTTTTTTTGTCCAAACAAGATAACATGGTAGTGTTACAATTTGCCTCTCTTTGATTGAAGAGGCAGTTGTTCTTATATCTGATTTAATTCAATTTTGAATCTTCATATCTCTTAAAGGAAGCCTGCTTGTTGCACAACTGGTCCTTTCTGTGACTGGGTAATTTTGTAATTAAATAAGAAATAAGTTGATAAATATAACTAATTGCACTGCTTGGTCTGATGTTGAGCTTTGAGTTCTTACAGAGGAACTCCTATTACAGCCTCTAGGAAGCTGCCCAAGTAAGCTGGAATTTTCTGTACAATAATATTTTTTATTTTTTCATGTAAAACTAACTTTGTACAGAACCTGTAAATTAGTGTCACAGGAAACATTTGACCTTGGAACTTCGTTTTATTACTTGTTGCACTGAACAGCTTCAGTGTTAATATGGTAGCTTCTAATACTTTCAAGCTATTAGAATAGGTCTCATATAGAGGCAGAAATCTCCAAATGATACCATTCCACATGATTTTATCAAGTTATCTAATGATCTCTGTAATTCTTACTGTGTTCTTCAGACCCAGTATTTCTGAGTTAGGTTGAATATGTGTCCTTCAGGTTAAAAAGGTATAAGAATTAACACTGTCTGATTTCTTGACACAGTGGGAGATCAGCATCTGTGTATGACTAATCCAGGATATAAAATGGAGACTCCACCTTGGATATTTTTATAATTCGTTTTCCTTTCTCTTGACGTTTGTTCCAATGAGCCTTACATGTGGGGAAGAGTGATAGGAGACCATGCTCCCTCATTTCCTTTCGTGTTCACAGAGGTGCTGGTCATCATGGGCAGCTATTAGATTCTCCAGAGGAAATAAATCTGCATTCATATTAGTGATAGTTAATTGTTATGTTTCAGTGCGCTCACAATATAGAATTTCTTTCATTCAGTCACCTTAAAGTTACATTATTCCTCTTGGAATCAAATGGTATGCAGCAATTTCATAGAAGGATTTAGGATTCAGTGTAGTAACTTGGTGGAAGAGCCAACAATAAAACTGTTTCTTCCCTTTAAACTCAAAAGCATCCTGCTGTGAACAAATTCAAGTTTAGGTCTTTCTAACAGCTGTAGAACAGTTACTTAAATATCAAAGATGCTGTATTTGCATAAAATGGAGTGCTTCAGCTTATAAAGATCTATTTTGTTTTCATCTGTACAAACAGTAGGAAACACTTTGTGTTTAGCATCTGATTTGTTAATATTTTTAATGATATAATCTTCAAGTACAGCATAGTAGGAAATGTTCAGTAGGGATGAAATAATTCTGGGGAGCATTCTTTCCTGTTTTCCATGCTTTTTATCAAAAAGGTATGGAATTTGTTTACCCAGTTCTTTACACTCTAGTTATTTATATGATAAACATATGGAATTCCTTACTAATAGAAGAAGAAAATCTGTTCATGTCTATATTGTTTAAAGACTGCTGGTCCTCTTTTTGGAGTGATGTACTCTATAGCTGCATGTAAAAATACAAAAGCAGTAGGCACTGAGCAAATACAGGGGTAGGACAAAAGCCTGGTAGAGATTCTGTCACTTGAGAGTGGATACCTTTTAATTAAAAAAAAAAAAAAAAAAAATCAATCATCTTGCTGTGTGGATATTTTGAAAGGTTTTCAACTCTTATTTCATTTAGGGTAGTGGAATGGTTCTTACTGTTGGAGGTTGTTCAGATTTAAATGACACTTTTGTGTGTTTGTCTTGATTTAGGACATCAGGCCAATCTGTGTATTTGTATGCTAGGTTTTATTCCTGCCAGAAAAAAGGTTAGCCTTCTAATTTGTGTCCAGTGTTGAGTAAATAAGTATTTATGGCTTTACAGTAACAGAAGGTTAAGGAAATCACAGAATCACAAAATGGCTGAGGTGAGAAAGGACCACTGGAAGTCATCTGGTCCAACCCCCTGCTCACGCAGGGCCACCTAGAGCCAATTGCCCACGACCATGTCCAGGAGACTTTTGAACATCCTCAAGGATGGAGACAGGTACAGATGCTTTTGAAACAGTATTTATGACTTGGATTTTGTTCATAACTTATCCTTGCCATGACTTTTGATGAGAGTTAGCAGACATCAGGATCTTAATTGCCAATTTTCCCAACTTCAGAACAGATACCATAGATATGCCCTCTTGGATATAGAGGATTTTTGTTGTTTTTCTGGGCTCATCTGGACTGGTAGCATTTTTAAGTCTTGACCAAATTAATTCGTTATCACATTCATCTCTGCATTTGCCATTAGTATACCTAAAAAACCCCCCCAAAACCCCAAACAGAACAGATTTATGTGGTAGCTTGATATTCTGTATTTATGATTTTTTTTGTTGTTGTTGGCATGTGTACAATTCTAATAAATTTTATGCTATGATGTTTGGATTACTTTGACATTTCTTTGGTCCGTAGGTCCACTCTGTGTAATTCAGTGAAAATAGTGCTCATAATCCATTGACAACCTGGTTGATTGGCGAGCACTTGTAGTTTATTTTTTCACTTTTTACAAAGCTTTTACATAACACTGTATAATGTTTTAGTGTATCAGAAAAGTTAGAATGCAGGTTTTTTCATAATGTTTTATGAAAGAAACTGTCATGAGCTTTATTTTAATCTGCAAACTAAACTTGCAGTATTTTATGTAACTAGTGGTCTATTTACATATGCAATTTACCACTAGATGTTACTTTCTTATCCTAATTTTTTATTTTTCAAGAATTATAGCAGTTTTTTAGTTGTCAACATAATACCTATATTAGTGTTTGAAATCTGGCATCTAGCATGTTTCATAGGTTTCTAGGACATCTCAGGTACTTTGATTTTTAAATGGTGATGGGGATATTTGAATGAAATTACTGTCCAAAAAGATATTAGAAAGGAAACTTTGTGAACAGAAAAAATATTTCATGCAGAAATGCGTGAATCCTTGCTCCAGTGAAGTTGTGGTGGAGTAATCCTAATGTTCTTTTTTTTTTTTTCTTGAATTTTAGATTTATCCATGGCAGTGCAAAAATTTTCCCAGTCTTTACAAGATTTCCAGTTTGAGTGTATTGGAGATGCTGAAACTGATGATGAAATTAATATTGGTAAGTATATTCTGTGCTAATTGAAGTAACATTTTATGTTGTTTCTTATATATTTAATATGATATCACAATTATAATGGGGCCGTTAACAGTTTTTCTTTAACATAGCATATAAGAAGAAAAATTTCAATGAGTAGAAATCGTGCAGGACATCAGAAATACATGTCAAAAAACTGTCTTCACAACATAGCTCGGTTCATCGTAGAGCAAAGTATTGAGCAGTACTTTGTCAACTGTGAATCTCCTAAATTCTGCTGCCATTTTTAATTTGCAGCCAGTTTTTGCTGGGATACAAAAGGTATGTTATTTCATGGGAAACTTGTATAAATCTGCAAAAAACACTTAAGTGCCTAGTAAGACAGAGGAAGTATTTAAGTGTCTAAAAACAGAAATATGTTCTTTACAACTTGTGCATTCCTGAGTATATAGTTGTCTGAGCTTTCAGCAGTAAAATTTACTAGCTGCTTAACGTTCCTTCTCTGCGCACACCCCGAACTTCTGCATTCACAGAACTGAACAGTTCAGCTTGTCTTGAACGCAAGCCTCTTTAATATCTTGAAAACATTCTTCCCTCAGCAGACTCAACCCTGGAAACACTTCCAGATTCAGAAATTTTGCCATTCTTTATTGCATGGCATTGCCACAGTTGCAGTGATGCTTTTGGGCAGCAGCTGGAGTGCTCCAGCTCCTGTTGGTGAGAAACCTGGATTATAATCAATTTTCAGAGTGGCCAAGTTCAATGTCATGAGTCTTTCATACCACGTGGCCTCCATGTCTCTCCCAAAACCTCTAGGAGAAAGGAAGGTGGTTGTTAAAGAGTAGTTGTTTCTAAAAATAAATAATTTAGCAGTACAAGAAGGAATGTAGGAGTTGTTAGTGTGGGTTTTTTTGTTTTAATCTATGTAATGAAGAGAGGAAACTTGAATTTAGGCTTATCTAAGCATACCTCTTATTATACCCTATTTTCAAGTCTCTTCTCCCTTCAATATTTCCCTTTTCCTGACTGAGTTACCTAATCATTGGAGAAAAGGTCTGACCTGCTTGATTTCACTGGAAAGGTTTGTCTCATCCTCATCCTACAACATGTGATAATTAGGAGACTGTCATCAAAGATGGTTAGTATTTGGTCACTGTATTCCACTAGCCTTTGGCACAGGAGAGGTTTAATTTTACTGATGTGTAAAAATGGGGGAGGGAAGACACTGAGCTACTTCTGTTCAGATACAAAACTGCATACATTCTTCAGGTGTCTCAGAATTTTGAGACAAAAAATTTATTGTGTGCATGCGCTCTTTGGCATTCTACGTATTATTTCTTGGCTGCTAAAGTTAGCTTGTACATATTTTATGCATTTAAGCTAAATCTACAGTATCTCAGTTTTATGTCTTAGATTTGGTCTGTAACTTTTTTTAAAGACACAAGGTTTTGCATTTAAAATGAGGTGACTGAGGACAAAGACAACTTTCATTTTACTTGTAACCTAAGTGTAGTGAAGAAAAGACATTTTGTTGTTTGGACATTAAACAGGCATTTAAAACTATTTGGGAAAAAAACAGAGATCGTGAAGCTTGACAGCTGATTTATTTCACTTGGAGCTTCAAAGAAGAGATTTCTAGCTTCTAAAGCACCCATTACCTGATGGATTGTCATGTACATCAAAGAAGCTTATAAGAGTAAAAGGTAAACTGACAGGAATCAAATTCAAGCTGAACAGAGCTTGAATGATACTGTGTGCTTTTAATAGGGTAAGGCTCAATTTTTGGTCTCCTTAGAGCAGTGATCTAGAATTTGTCCATATCTTTAACATGCCCCAACAAGCTATATGTTTGCTTATCATCAAAGACAGCTTTGTATAGATGAATCCTGCTCTCTGTGCCTCCTTCTGTCTTCAGCTCCTTTTTAAAGAATATCTATGACTGTGCAGGCCACTGGGAAGTTTTACTTCAGTCTACGTTGATATTCTGACTAAGATAAGCTTTGTACAAAACCACCATATACATAGGGGCTTAATACAGGGACTACATTTGGAAGATTTTAAAATAAATTTCTATTTCAAGTTTAGCATTGGAAATCCACCGTAATCAGCCTTAGTGTTGGCAATTCACACTCTTTGAATAACGCTGCTTCTGTCAGGATGTGATTATTTATGTTAAAAAAATGTTTCAATTTTTTTTCAAAATTGAAATATAAGTAACTTTTTTTCTTTTTTTTTGTCCCTTACCAGTAATAAGTATTTCAAACTGAGTTGATAGCTCCGTGGACGACTTTTTCTTTTTCGGCAGTACTACATAATTTTTTGCTTTTTTTGCCAACTTGAGCTCTAACAGCATTCACTTTTATTTGTGTTTCATATAACCTTTACCTTTTCAGATGCTCTCTTTATACAACGCATCTATTGCAATAAGCAAATAACAAAATACATGAGAAGTAGTTTTAGTTAAGCTCCGTGACACACTCAATATATGCAGAATTATGATGGTGTTCTTCATATTTATTTTACTCCGTTATTTAATCCAGTGATTTATTTAGGGTTTTTGTTTTCTCTTAATTCCTATCTTTGATTTCTAATTCTTATGATTTCTTACTTTTTATTTACAAATGTTTAATTCTTTCATAGAAGCGTTGTTCTTTTTTGACAAAAAAAAAATGTATGCATCTGTGGTTATATAATGCATTTTATGTAATCTTTCCACATTGTTGCAAGGTACCCAGATTTGTCTACATGCCACTTTCAGATATACTATGAGCAGCTTAGAGCCAGACATTTTGTGAATTGGTTGTAAGCTATTCCCCTGACTTTCTTGAATCAGCAGATCAGCTTGTTCCTCAGTTCATCTACAATTTGATTTTTTTAAACTGTGAACATCAAAGGATTTGTGCTATAAAAAGCTTTTTCAGATTTTGGAGATTTGCCAGCAAATTGGGTTTGGGAAACGAGTCCCTAGCTTTACTAGCTTTTCTAATTGAAAATAAACAGCTAGCAACAATTGCCAGTGTTGTCTCTTCCTCTGTTTTGAAATGCGTGGGGCAGCATATGATCTGCAGCAATGCAAAGGCCATAATGTTTGATAGGGCCATACTAATTGATAGCAGGACATGGATATTAGCTTCAGTTTCATGTGACTCAGCCAAGCTGTAATTTTTTTGTGCAATTGAAAAGTTAGACAGAAAGCAGCATCTTTAAAGCAAAAATAACACCATGAAAAAGAATGAATCTTTAACACTAAAAAGGCATAGTAACGAATGTTTGATGAAACTTACCCTTACTCTAAGGAGTGTTGCTTCTGTGCTTTCCTCAGTCTGAAATAGCCAAGACTTGACAACGCTTTGCCATTCTCTCTTTTAGATATATTGCCTGGTGCACAGTTACTCTCTGCCCCCTTTGCAATTAGTATTTTGCACAAAGATTAAATACTTTAAATTGATAGTGAATTAATGTAAGGGAGGTCAGTCACTTCTCATGCCTAGTGAGAGTTTTGTGCAAAATAGATGCGTGTTTTTAATGAATAAGTGTCTTTTTCTTCAGTAACACTGTGCGGAGATAAATTTTGCAGGAAGAAGGTTTGCCTAGCTCCTCATTCCCTAATACTACCCAGCTTGTGTCACCTGATTCTTTCCCCAGGAATCTCCCTGGTTTTTATCCTCTTTTCTTCTGTTTGTGTTATCTGGATTGTGGCTGATACAGAAGAATATAATAAACATTATTATTTAACTCTGTCTTGTTTCTTTAACAAGTTCTTTTCTATTTTGTATTATGAATAATTATAAATCAGTAAGATTTAATATCAGCAGTGTAAGACAATGCACTTCAGGATTAAAAAGAAACCAAGGCAAATAAATACATTCTGATATTCTGGCATTTTACTTTAAGTAACTGTTTTTTTATTACTGTGTGCTCTTTAGGAAAAAGCACTGAACGGCACATGTATTTCACTCTTTCACTGCTGTTTTTTATTTTTTTTTTTTTTTCCCCTAAAGAGAATTTTATTGTGAAAGATGTTTTGGGTAGCATCACATACTTGATTTAGAAATGCAATAGGATTATGATACTCTGTAAAATCGTTATTAATGGAGACATAAGGAATAGGTCAAAACTTCTAAAATATGGTATCTTTCCTTATGGGAACTGAATTCTCCTCTTGCTGCTGGCAATTGTGGCTCGTGTGATCTTTGCTGTCTCATACCTCAAGTCATTCATGGAATTATTAAAATTGCTAGCAACTAACCATCTACAGAACTGTTAACTCATACCAGGCAATTATGTTGTATACAGCAGTTAGTTTCAAGTTGGGTTTTGAAAAATTAACTGTACTGGGGAGAAAGAACGTTTTTTTTTTTTTTTTTTTTTTTTTTTTAATAAAGCTTTAACAGTTGTTTTAGTCCACTGCTGTGTTCTTAAGGCGCTCTCGTTTGAGTTGAGCAACAATGCCAGAAGCTCAGTCATCTTTTTTGCTTGTACTGGGCATCCACATGCACAATGCTTTTGAGTTAGCAGCTGCTCTGCAGTCTTAGAGAGCTTGTCGGAGGACAAGCATCCTGTCACTCAAAGCTGCAAATTGAGCTGTCTTGGGAAATTTGCGTATAAAACTACACAAATAAGAGAAAAAATCAGAACGTTTCCTTCCCCCATCTCTTATAATGATGTAAATGGTTAATTGGCATTAAGAGGCACCAAATACCATTTTTTTAAATGATAGAACCTGTGCATGCAATGCTCTGTTAAAATTAAAAAAAAAAAAAAATATAGGAGCTTTATGCCTCCCTAAACTGGGAAGTCTTGACAAATAGATCTGTGGACACTGCAGCCTTCAAATTGGGAGATTCTTTTGGAGCCACTTGTAGGCTAATCAGGAACCTCAGAGGGTAGCTGTCAGGCTAGTCATGATTTCAAGCCACTGTATCTATTGTTTGTGGTATGCAATGACTTCTTGAATTTGCCTGGCTGTTTCAGAATTACTTATTAAATGGTATTGAGCCCCCTATGGTCTGAATCACTTGGGTATTTTACAGGACATATGCTTAATCAATTGAGGTTATCTTTGATGTTCAAGAAAGCTCTTTTTAGGGTTACTATTCTACTTAGTTTGCCCTGATTTCCCATTCATAACCAGGTTTCTGAATGCAATTCCCAAATACGTCTGAAATGAATTCCAGCAGCTCAGGTCTACTACTGCCTTATCCAAACCGAGGAAAGAGGAGGATCTTGCGATCACCTTGATCATGGAGTTCTGGGGGTGGATTTTTTTAGTGTAGGCATCATCCCAATAACTTTCTTAGTGCTTGAGTTTGACCTTATAGAACATATTAGAGACAAGAATATTTACAAAAGGTGTCTTTTTTAGATGAGTGGGGAAGGGCCGAGTCCTGAATTAGCATAGAAAGCTATTTGCAACTGAGAGTGGATTTGCATAGAAAGATTGTATACTGTTTTTCCACAGTAATTACCTGCCTAGATTTGCCAGCTCTTTTTGCTCCCCTTGAAAGAATGAATTTTAAGATTAACTTTTTAGATGACCTTCAAAGCAATTTCACATAAGCTACTTGTAAGATCTGGATCACAGGACAGACTTCTTTGGTACTCCTATTGGACTATTTTTATCTACAAAAGTTAAACAGTAACAAATTATGGGAGGAACTCAGTGCAATCAGGGTGTGAAATGCCTGAAGTATTTGTTTAAAATTGGTTGAATCTGTTCCTACCATTTTTTTTTCCCCTGTTGCATATTTAAACAAATGCCACCTGTTTCTGGAATGCTATTGTTTCTTGACTTCAAGAATTGAGTGATTTTATGCTAGTGCTAGGATCTCATAGAGGCTTCAAAACAGCATCTGCACCAGAAAGAGAAGGTTGGCATTCTGTTGGTCCAGCCCAGAGCTCTTGTCCTTGACGTGGAAGGTCAAATGAGGCTGACAAAGCAGGAAATAAAATAATGTTACAATAGGCCTTTCTCTGTGCAGGAAGAAAAGGTAAAATAAGATCAACAACACAAGCCTTGTTTTTTCTTCTTCTCCAAGATACATATCAGAAGGTTGTTAGGAGAATTTGCATGTTCCATTCCCTGTTACCTTAAGGTACATATTTTTCATGTATTTTGAAGTAGGGGATTTCCTGTGTCACAGTTTACATCCTGCTGTGCTAAGGGAGTCTAAAATTCATGCTACTTCATTTTAATATATTGGATTGCAAAATGTGGTGTCTCAGACTGTGGCTTGCCTTGGAGCTCATTCTGTTTACAGAAAGTGTTTGAGGCAAGTGATAGACAGCAGTAGCTTTGGTTGTCCTGGTGCATTCTGCAAAGGAGATTAAGTGAGTCAACATTTGATCTGAAGAGCTGAGTGGACAAGTAGAGCCGTCCATGCCACTCATGGATCGAGATGAAATATCTGTTTTGTGTCTCGTTAATAGTTTGATCTTCTGGACTCTTGTAGATGTGTTGTACTGTATTGTCCTTAGTCCATGCCTTCAACATACCTCTTCTTCCCTCCTTCATCGCTTAGCTTTGTTATTTCTAGAGTTGGGCATCCTAGTGGAAGTATGAAAGCCTGTGGAGAGACAGTCTGAGGACTAGAGAATTGCCTTACAGAGCTGGTGTGAAAATAACTAGTATGTACAGTTGCTGCATGTAAGACACTTGTAGTAAACAGGTGTAACACTTAGGGATGTCAACTTAGTATGTGTCTTAAGCAATAGGCACCAGTTTTCAAAAACAGGTAGTGGTTTGATCAACTCAGCTTTGACGTTTGAGCAAATAAGATGAAGGTTTTCTACTTTCTGAAATCGAAATCCTCAGTAGAATCTAAAGTTTTAAGCACAGGAAGTCCTTGATTCTTTTATAGGTCTGAATTCAACAAAGGCGTGGTGGTTTAACCCAGGTGGTAACTAAGCCCCACAGAGCTGCTCGCTGACTCCCCCCTAGTGAGATGGGGGAGAGAATCAGAAAAGTAAAAGTGAGAAAACTCGTGTGTTGAAATAATGTAATCAATGTAAAAATAAATTTAATAGGTAAAGCAAAAGCCGTGCACGCAATCAAAGCAAACCAAGGATTTCATTCATGCCTTCCCATGGGCAGGCAGGTGTTCAGCCATCTCCAGGAAAGCAGGGCTCCATTGCGCCTAACAGTGACTTGGGAAGACAAATGCCATTGCTCTGAATGTTCCTCCTCTTTCTTCTCCCCCCAGCTTTACATGCTAAGCCTGACGTCCCATGGCATGGAATATCCCTTGGGTCAGTTTGGCTCAGCTGCCCCAGCCGTGTCCCTTTGTGCCCCTCCAGCCTCCTCGCGGGTGGGGTGGGGTGAGGAGCAGAAAAGGCCTGGACTCTGTGTCAGCCCTGCTCAGTGGTAACGAAAACATCTCTGTGTTATCAATACTGTTTCCAGCACAAATCCGAAACAGTCCCATACCAGCTACTGTGAAGAAAATGCACTATATCCCAGCCAAAACCAGCTCAAAAGCATTTATGACAAACCTAACATTTGTTGAAGTATTTGGTGATATTTTTCCTAATTGAAGTGTTTCAGCATTCCAACAAAGAATGCGCTAAATTTTACAAATCGGAAAAACAGTATTAATCATTCTAAGCTGCATTCTTGAATTTATTGGTTTTTCTTTTACTTCCCCTATATCAGCATCTGCAGAGAGCCACACACAAATAAGGTTTGTACATCTGGAAAGATTGAAATATCAGGTTTTTTTCTTTCATTTAAAGTGTGGATGTGCCTCTGAAGAATCTGGGATCTGGCAAGCCTGAAATGTAGTCATAATTGCTTCTAACTCCTTTGTTTATGGAATGCTAGGATTGAATATTACTTTTGCAGCTTATTATGTTCTATGTTGCACAGTGGATTTTTTCCACATTGTCTTGTTACTCAGCTGTTAAAAAACCAAACCAAAACAAACAAAACAAAAACTTGAAGTAGCAATTGTTTTCTTCTAATGGAAGAATTGTATTCATAGTCAATTTATATCATGATTCTTTCTGGTGAGGCTGGGGGGAGGGAGAGCAAAGGAAAGCAGGACAGGATTGAAAGAATCTCTGATTTAACCAGAATCTACGTGTGATCTTATCTGTTTCTAAATATTCCATTTTTTTAAAGCTATTCATCCTCTAGAAGGCTGTGGATATCAGCCAGCTCTGGAGAAGTCTGATCTGTTAAAGCCAAAGGTTAATGGTTAATTTAGTTAAGTATTAATCAGATTAAATGGACTTTTACAGTATAGGAAGTTATGCTGTTAGTTTTAATGGGGGACAATTCAAGCTGCTAGGGTTTCAAAGTATTATAGAATCATAGAATGTCCTGCGTTGGAAGGGGCCCACTAGGATTATTGAGTCCAACTCCTGTCCCTGCACAGGACAACCCCAAGACTCACACCAAGTGTCTGAGGGCCTTGTCCAAATGCTTCTTGAATATTGTCAGGCTCGGCGCCGTGACTGCTTCCCTGGGGAGCCTGTCCCAGTGCTCCACCACCCTCGGGGGTGAAGAACCTCTTCCTAATATCCCACCTAAACTTCCCCTGGTGCATCTTCCTGCCATTCCCGCTGGTCCTATCATTGGTCGCCAGAGATCAGCACCTGCTCCTCTTCCTCCTCCCCTTGTGAGGAAGCTGTAGATCTTGACAAGGTCTCCCCTCAGTCTCCTCTTCTCTAGGCTGAACAGACCGAGTGACTTTAGTCTCTCCTCATACGGCTTCCCCTCTAAACCCTTCACCAACTTCGTGGCCCTCCTCTGGACATTCTCCAGTAGCTTTATATCCTTTTTATACTGCGGCGCCCAAAACTGCACACAGTGTTCAAGGTGGGGCCACACCAGTACAGAGCAGAATGGGACAATCCCCTCCTTCGACCAACCAGCCATGCTGTGCTTGGTGCACCCCAGGGCACTGTTGGCCTTCTTGGCTGCCAGGGCACACTGTTGGCTTACGTTCAACTTGTCATCAACCAGAACACCCAGATCCCTGTCCACAGAGCTGTTCTCCAGCCTCTTGCTCCCCAGTCATCCAGGGCTGCCGTGTCCCAGCTGCAAAACCCAGCACTTGCCCTTGTTAAACTTAATGTGGTTGGTGATTGCCCAGCTCTCTTAATTTATCTAGATCCCTCTGCAGGGCCTCTCTGCCAGCAAGAGTGTCAACAGTTCTCCCCAATTTCGTGTTGTCTGCAAACTTAGTAAGTAGGTCTCCAGAAGCACCTTAAGATCACTCCTTACCCCTTGGACAGAGATAATGTTTTGAATATTGTTCCTCACACCCTGCTGAGCTACGTGGCTCAGGACCTCAGCATGACTGCCATGCATGTGGTTTCATCAGATAGAAACAAAAGCTGATTCCTCTATGGCAGATACAATGATTTTAAACCCTATTTTATAGTGGCATAGAGGTGCAGTATTTCTTAATGACCACTTGTCCAAAACTGTTACCTCTTTATTCTGCAAGAATATGGTGAAAATAGATTTATTGTACCTAGTTGTAAAAGCCTCTACTCCTTCACAGAAGTGTAGAAGGAATGGGAGAGACAAGAAAAGTGGTTTACTAATTTGTGGAAGGGTTTTGATACAGTGCTCTGTGAGAGCAAGTGATTGCTTGGGTGATCCATTCATTCCCACATTCCTAACAATATGGAAGAAATTGCTTAGATGATTTAAAATGTTTCTGCTGTCACTTCAGGATGCCACATTTTGGAAGAGGTGCTATAGATGAATAGAATCTACAGTGGGCTTTTTCTGCCTCAGCTCTACGAGTGTTCTGTTGAAGAACTAATGTATCAAAGAATCCATCCCGCAGAAGATAGATAAATTCCAAAATTGAATGATATATTTTCAAAATATTTGCTGCTTTTGTAATCAGAGTAGAACACTAACACAGGGTAGATATATTGCAGCTGGGTTTGGTTTTTTTTTTAATAAAGTGTTAGAAGTATGGTGGTGGTATTTGAATAATTGTTTGCTGTGGGGTTTTTCTTGTTTTAATTTTACTAACATACTGTGGGATAGACAGCCATTATAAAATTTTTAAATATTTCAGAACTCTAGGAAATGTTTTGCCCTTGTTTGATCCATCTAGAATTTTTTACTTGTATTTGCTTTGTGAGGTTTTGCATGAGTAGGACACGGCGATTTACTGAAATTAAGTCAAGTAATTGGAGTTATTTAATTTGTGTAACATCACATATCTTAAGGTTATCTCTTCAATTATTGTGTTTGACAAGCACTGACGGTGGATCTGGAAATTCTAGATAACCAGACTTTCCTGCAAGTCGTCTTAGTTTGTATATAGACATGTGTAGCGCTTTTTTTGTAGACTTTTGTTGAAAAGCAGTGGATTGGAAAGTGTAAATGTCTTGGCTCAAAGCATTGTTTTAATTTTTGTACAGGGCTTATACTTATTTGTTTAAATATTTGTGACACAATAGCTACTTTTTATAGCAAAGAATTCTGGAGTATGATAGTGTTTGTAACTGGATTTAGATAGTTATGCTGACAAAGGTTTGTTTCAATAAAATTCTGTAATGGAAAAAGGATTTTAACTTTTAATAGTGGTCCTACGTTTTATGCTTTACATATGTTTAGGAAAAAAACCTTCATAAAATACCTTGCTATATTTGCTCATTAAGTTTTGCAAGATGAGAATACTTTTGAGTTAAAATTCCAGTTGCCTAAGATGGTATGTACACATTATACTGTACTTGCAATCACATCTTGCAAAGCTTTGGCCTTTGATTAAGCTTAGATCTTGATTTTTTGCCTTATATGGTTCACATGTTAGTCTGCACTTTAAAGCACACGTGCTTTGTGCTCAGACAGGAGGTTCCGTTGTTACTGTGGAACTTGCTGGCCTCTTCTGATGGTTTGTCTCGCCTTTATAGTGTGACAAAACTCAGAAGACTGGTCAGGGAGATTCCTGTGCCTGGTCTATGGCCAGCAATGGAAGGGCTTTTAAATATCTGTTCATGGGGAACACTCCCTAAAAATCATATAGAGATTGAATGCCGAAAATCAGGGGAGGTCAAGCGGGGACACTTACTGAATCTGTGATGGTTTCACTTTTGTTTTTGTCTTCATGGGGAATTTGGTGCTATTACTCTTGCCATCTCTCCATCCTAATACTGCAAAGAGCTAATGTGCTCCGAATTATGACGTAAAGGACAAAATACCACCACATATACTGTAAGTTTACAGTGTTTTAATTCAAATGAAGTAGAGAAAAGCCTTGAGTTTTGTTTGTTTACTTTTAGTTACACAGATTTAAGTAGCTGTGCTCTGATAAGTTTTCTGCTTGCCACTATGTTGTGGAAAGTGGGATCGTATTTGGAGTACAGTATGTAGTCATTGAAGCATAAATTTGGGCATAAAATTATTAATTTTGTCATTTTTCTTGCTTCCTCATTTGTGTAATTTCTTTGCAGAAGTTTTAAACTGGGCATTCTTCATCTTTCTCTTTGTCTCTTATCATATTTCTCCTTCCTGATGGATGGATTTGTTCGGCAAATTTGGATTTATTTTTGTAAGGTAGCGCATTTATTTTCAAGAATTGAAAAAATTTGGCAGAATACCTTCCCTCACAGTTCAAGGTAAGAATTGCCACAGGAAACAAGACTACAACTGTATATTGTGTGCGCTGGGAGAATTTAACTCTTACAACAACAGTTACTGTTTATTTTTCTTTAAGGCATGTCTATGTTAAGTCAGTATAAACCACCCTTGAAATTGGATGGAATATTTTTTAAAAAAAAATTTCAGTTAATCAGAGTTGAAAGTTCAAACTCTGGATTAGATAAATTGCTTCAAAATCTGAAAGATCATGGTACTGATTCATAAAAAAGCATTGGATTAAGCCTTTGCAGAGTTTATTTACCAGATTAACTATGGAGCAGAAAGTATGTTCATTTATTGAGTCTGAAATTCCTTCTAAGTATGTCTTGATTCTGTCACAAGAGCAGTACAGACCAGACTGAGTTGCCTCTACCATTGTGTACCTTCCCATGATGGAATTCTTCAAGGAAATTTGTGGTTATTAGGGCTGTGAATTTAAACCACTGTCTGCTGGCAGAATTTACTGTCAATTTGAGAGTGTCTGTCGGGGTATTTCCATGTAATTTTGAAACCTGTACACTTGAATCTTAGCTTCAGCCCATGACTTTTACTGTCAGAAAGATGTTTCATTGTATTATAAGAAGGTATAAGTAGTTTGTTTCTTTTTTTTTTTTTCCTGTTCTTATGGAGGTTGTAGTAAATGTAAACACAATCTAAAGGAATGCATGAGGTCCTTATTATAGATCCATAAAATCTGATATCCAGATTAGGGAAGTAAGGGAAACCAAATGGAGGATAAGGCAACTCATCCAATATTGATTTTCCAAATTTAAGTGAGACTGAAACCCCATGAAGAGAGGAACCATTATCTTGCTATTCTAACTTCTTTTTCCACAATGGAATCTTCTAACATAATTGATCTTTTGACACCAATATTCAGGTCAAAGTTAAAGTGCATCTGACATGCTGTTAGTTTACAAACTGGAATTTACATAAATACCTAAGCAATATCACCTTAAATCTAAACAAAAGAAAGCAGTTACTCTGTTTCCTCTAATATGTTAGGAATGAAACCCAAAAAAGAATGAGATTAGTAAGAAAAACTATTTCAAATCCTGCATTCCTCTGCTTCTTTTGTCTTCTCTTCTGCTTTCCCAGTAAATATTACTTAAGGTAATGATCTCAGTCATCCAAACTGAAGTTTCTCCAAAAATGTTGCCACTTGGAACGTAAGGGAAGCAGACCTAGGGTAGAAGTGGCAGAGGAAATAGCAGCAGATGATGAAAAAAGAAAACCTGAGCAATAATGGGGAAGGTTTACCAGACATGTACTTGTCCAAATACAGCTTTTAGGAAAACTTGTTTTTTTAAAAAATTACTGTTTTCTGTAGGAATCTGTTACAGTTGTCTTACATTACTATTTTTTAAATTATATTACAGCAGTACTCGAGCCCAGTCAGCATCAGTTATGAAATATTTATAAATTGCACAAATTATTCTTTATTTCAGTTTGCAGACTAAGGTGCTGATCTTGTAGCTTGTTCCCTTTGGGCTAAACTGTAATTTCATTTAAAGCTGGAGATAATTGTACACTTTTAATGTATTATAGGCTTTATTCAGTATAAAAAAAGAAAGAAAAAGAATTGCTAACAAATCAGCCCAGGTTCTGACAGTGGTAAAGGAAATCCGTGTTGTATAAGATAAGGCTATATTTAAATACATACTGAAAAATAAAGCTAATAGGAGGCTTTGGAAGCTTTATTTCAAGACAGTCTTCTTTTGGATTTACATTTTGGAACGTTGAAAACTTGCCACATGTCACATTTTGAGACATCCAGTTTAGTTACCTTCAGATATACACTACAGATCCTGCGTGGCTTTTATGTCATCCACAATTCTTGTTAGGTAGAAAGTACTGAGAAAGCAACTTATTGTCTATTTATTCCAGATACGTGTGGTGGCCTGTCAGTATCTGTGATTTTTCCATCTGATCAGGAAATCATCTGTTGCATCTCTTGTCCTAACTTCCCCCCCCCCCCACACACACCTTTTTTCAATATGTCTTAAAGCCACAGAAAGAAGGATGGAAATTTTATTTGATAATGTGTTGTTTTGAAAAGCTTCTGGAAATAGCATTTGTGGCTGCAATTAATGCTAGCCATTATAAGATCTGGAAATCTGACTGTGAATTAGTAGCTATTTAATAATATATTTACTTTCAAATTAGAAGTGGAAAAGCAAGTCTCTTCTCCCATCTTACATTTATTCTGCTTTGTCACTGAAGTCTAGTAAACAAGTGTTAATACTTAGGAATTTCCTTATGGGTCTTAGGTCCATTTTGAATTCTGTTTTGGTAATGTGTTACTTACTGGAAAAAACTCCCTTAGAGGCTTTAGTTGAAGTTTGTGCTGAAGCACGAGTTCAGAGCCTGCTGTAGCACATCTGTGCTAGCTATGGCCAGTTCTGGAGAGAGGATGCACTTGACTGACCTTTCTGCCAAAGTGTGTCGGGAGCAATGTGCAGCACAGTCCTGGCATTTCCCCAGTCAGATCAGGAAGATAAAGGAAATCTCTGTCAGGCTTGCACATTTTCGCCTCTTATACAGCAAGATGTCATAAGAACAAATGGCATATTTCTGTATGTATCTAATTTCCACGCTGACATTCACATATCTGAAGATAGTGGTGATATCTGCTTAGAATACTATAAAATGTTGTTTTCTGTACTTTAGGTTATTTAAAAATTGCCTATGCATTGTTTAAGACTGCATGTGTAAGTTAAACTAACAGTCCATTATACAGAAAAGAACATTTATTTTTATTCTGTCTTCCATGGTAACTTTGCATTCTAACTCAGATTGAACATTACCTTCCAAACTTGGTTTTATGTCTTTCAATTCAGTATTGGTCATATAAAACTACTTCTACATTTCATACATGTTGTTTCCCTTTCTCATTAAATACAGATGGCATCATATCTATTGTATGTAACATTTAGTAGTGCAGTGTAACACTCTTTAGTATTAAGCTAATTATTGATAGAGTAGCTTCAATAAGCTCCATAGGCATGCTTGTTTAAGGTGATACATTCTCTACACAAGTAAACAACAAAAAAATCATAAAGTTTATTAAGTACATGAGGTTTTTCCTATGAACCACTAGGTTGATTTTTATACAGTAAACGAGAATTCTAGAGCATAAATGAGGCATATTTTTAATAATGCATTCTGTAAATTCAAATAAATAAATTTTTATCCTTTTTCGTTTCTCCCTCATTCACTTAAGTCCTACACTAAGCTTCAGTTCTCTTTTGATTATGTGAATATAGTTGTTCGTGGAGCTTCACCATGTGTTTGAAACGATAGGGTTAAAAAAACAAATGAAACCCGTACATCTTCTGGGAAAAAGGACATTGTTGATCTACACCATGAAGGTTTAAGCTGTTGGTACTGTTACCAGAAAAGACTTTTCATTTTTAAAAAAAGAAGTGGGGTTGTGTTGGTTTTGGGTTTTGTTTTTGTGGGTTTTGTTTTGTTTTGTTTTTTAGTGAAGTAATGAGAGCTATTTCTCCTGAACAAGGGAAATTTTGCAGCAAATTATTGGTAGGTTGAGAACACTCCAGAGAAAACAGCTGCTGACCTGTTTTAATTGTGATGAATGAGACCACAAGTGTATGGCCAGGATTATATACAATTGTTTTTACTTGTTGGGCATTACTTTTCACAGGCATTATTTCTATCATGATGCCAAGTGTATCTTACAAGTCCTTTGAATAGCCCTTAAATAAAAGCAGACTGTAAAACTATTTGGCTTTTGTAAGCTAGTATCTCCTAATGATTTAGAATAAAGTATTAAGGCAGGACTTCGTTTTACTTAACATGGCCCACCAATAACAATAATGCTTTTTGAAAATAATTAAAAATGCCTTTGAATTTAAGTTAGGTTACATACTGTACTTTATATTATTGGTATGTTTTCAGAATTTATTTCTTATCAGCACATTCCCATGACATTTCCTCTTGTAAAATACTTGACTCTTCCTCTGCCCACCCCCTTTAGTATTTACAAAGTTCACTTTAATTCTTCCATGTCTATTCTGATTAAAAAGAAGGGGGGAAAAAAATAAAAATGTTGCAGTATTAGTAACAAAAGATTGTGAAGCTGGCATGTAATTCCTGGGCTTCCTGACAGACAGCAGTGGGCCGCATCTGACAAGCATTTCTGCTTTTTAAATCTTCTGTATTTTACCTTTGCAAAAGCACCTCGGATTATTTTGTTGAAATATTTGTTTGTTTCCTGTTAAGAGCTGGGAAGACAGAATTAGGTGTGTGTACCCTGTGCCTCAGGTTGGTGCTCAAGCTCTGAGAGGGGCCCCAGTTGTGCCCAGCTTTCGGGGGGCATTGGAGCCCACCGGGGAGGAGGCCTGGCACCCATGGCGAGCTCTGCCCTGCCTGTCCCTCCCTGGGGCAGGGCTGTCGCTTGTCTGCAGCCAGAGCGGGGCTGGGGGAAAAGAGGGGAGGAAGAAGGGAAAGGTGTACACTGGGGAGGGAGGAGCGAGGGCTGTCTTGCCTTCCCTTTACCACCTCCCACTGCAGCTTCCAGCACAGTTCTCTGGGGACAGACCCTGGCTTTTGATGAGGTCAGACTGAGTGGGGATGGGGAATGTATGGGAAGAAGGGTGTAATAACATGAAAGATTCAGAAGTACTGCAAAACTCACTGATGTTATAGCAGAACAGGCGGTGGTAAAGCTTTTCTTAATGTTATGTGGTGCTATTGCAAGGGCAGAAGAACCAGTGGGGTCACCAGAGCTGTCCATGTCGCTGAGCTCTGTCTTTGTGCTGGGTGTGTGTCCTTCGCTGCGGTCTGACTGACACGGTGCGCTGGTGGTTCTCCCCGTGCACCTCCTGAGCCGGGAAAGGACGCTCCGTGGGCATTGACCGATGCAAAGAGGGTGGATGTGGGTGTTGGGCAGCAAATAGTAGAGGCATAGTCAGTATTGATGCAACACTGTCTCTGCAACGAAGGTGTCTCTAGGATCGGGGGAATGGTTTGTCTTAGTGCTGCTGAAGAGTGTAGGTTCTGTGCTCTTAGTGAAACTTTGGCATTTATAATCTCCCCAAAGGTGAGACAATGGGGAAGAGAAGGTGGAGACAGCTTCTCAGTCTTTAGCTGAGACACTGTATAGGGGACGTGGAGGAAAATCTTGATTTGCACACTTATAGAACATATTTTTATAGTTTTTTTTTTTTTCTCTGTCCTGGTTTTATTTAAATCCTAAGCAAAAGTTTTGATTTTGAAACTAAAAAACCCTTTGAGTCTGCCTTGAAATTAGGAAGATGAATCAAAAGCTTCTCTTACTATGTGGGGGTATTTTTTTTCCTCCTCATCACCGCTTCCAGTCATCCTTCTGCCCAGTTTCTGCTTCTTGCTATTCTTCCTTTACTATCTTCTTGCTTCCAAAACTCTGAATATTGCCTGACCAGAGAGGATATTTGTTTGTTCACAACTATATTGCTTTTACCTGCCTGTCCCTCACCCTTTCTATTTGATTTAGATAAAGTCTTGCCCATTCCTTGGAGATGGGAACTTGCAGTATTTGTTCTTGGCTGCTGAAAGGTGTGAAGTGTTAACTTTCTCATTGCAGATGATGAAGAAAAAAAAATCATGACCCTTTGTTGTATTAATGATAGTTTTAATGACGTGATCAGAAACTTAAGTGACAGGTACCATAAAGCTTGATGTGGGTAGAGAAAACTTAAATTTCAGTAGGTTCTGGATCTGCTGTCCTCATAAAGTTACAGTGCTTGGTATGATCATTTCTCTTGAAATAGTTCTGTCATTGTGACTGACTCCATAATAAAAAAAAAAAGGCAAAAAAGGAGAGGGAATGGAGTTTTAACATGTGACTGCAGTAACACATCATCTTGCGGTTAAAAATGACCAATTATTTCACTGAAATAATCTGGAAACAATTTCTTTTGCTGGCTTTACTAGAAAGTCAGCTGTTTTTCTGAAGTACATCCTAATTCTCTGAATAGGTAATAAAATTCAAACAATATGTTTATCTAGGCTATTTGAAAAGATTAAATTTTTTTAATGGTGGGTAAAGAATCACTCTTGCACATGTGCAAGGGATGAACTGGCTCTGTCCTGCTTTCTGTGGGCAAGGATCATTTCTTGTTAAATTTGGGGGGATATCAGTGTGAAAATAAATAGTTTGGCTGTGTGTATTTGACTTATTTTTTCTTTAGATTTTAGGGTTTCATAATGGGTATATAGATATTCTTGAATGTAACATTCAGCAGATGTCTTATCAGGCAATTTGACCAGTCAGTTCATCATCTGTTTCTTTACCTGATTTTGACAGTTGGGATATTGTGAGCTGACTTTAAGAGACTGAGTTAATTCAGTGGATAGCAAACTTAAGTTCTTGATCTCAAGACCTAACTCTGATAAAGGCTGAGCTGGTAGGTAACAGAAAGTCAGTAACTGAAAGGCTCAGCTGATAAGCCTTAGTCGAGGAGTTCAAAAGTTTGTGCAGGAGGCCTAGAATTTCTTCTACTTAAAAGGCAGGAAAATTTTCTGGTGTTTGTGTTCTCAGGGAAAAATATTAAAGGAAAAGACTTGAGACATTTAACTTACCAGGTGTATTTGAACTAAACAGAGAGCTCATGAGTAATAACAGGGGGAAAAAAGGATTTGTCAGCAAAGAATGACTTTGAGGTCAAGATATGCAGGTGTAGCATTACAGTTGCAAAAAATAAACTATGTGAGGTCTTGCAGAAGAAATTGGAACAAACAGCAAAGTGTTCTTCAGCTGTAAAAGCGAGCAAGAAGAAAGCAAGGGTGACCTCTGCAACATCCAGATGGGATAAAGGATAAAAATAATTTGGGTATGGTCCAAAACCCAAGTAGCAATTTGTGAATACTGACCAGTTAAGTCAAGCTAGATGCTGGTTCCCTTTTAGATGATACTCAAACATAGCAGATCCTCTACAAAATTTACTTGTTTCCTTAAATCTTTCAGGGAAGTTGAGTGGTGGAAGCCATATTATTGGAGTGTGACACATTTTGTAAAAACACTTAAGAAGATGGAAGAATATCTAAGAGGACAAGAGTTCTGTTAGCATACCCTCAGCAGTGGATGTTGGTTAACTGTGAAGACTTTTTGAAGCCTTTTTGAGAAAATATGCAAGTTTTGTTTCCTTGGTTTTTTCCCTTTAAAAGATGATTTAGATTGCCTCACGTTTGTTGTGAGAAGCTGTAGGATTTATGAATCTGCATTCTGAGATGAGAGCTTTAAACCATGAAATTTAGCATCCTGTCATTGGCAGCAATTACTGCTAAATGCATCAGGAAAAAGTAAAAAGAGCTACTTAGCTCTCTTCACATGATTTTTCTCTGGCATTTTTGTCTGTGGAACTGTGATGCTGAATGCTGAACAACCCATATGCCCTTGAGAAACTAATATAAATGGAAAGACAGATTTTTGTAGAGAGATTGACCCACTTGCTTACATGAGAATAAATCCTTAAGTGTTTGTGGAATGTTTTCCCATTTCTTGCCCTCTTTTATTGCTTAATACTCTTACTATGTTTCTGTTGACTTTTGCTTAGCCCTTATATTTGAAGGCAGTTTTGAGCAAAGACTCTCTCACAGTTGTAACAGAATTCAGAACTTGCTTATAAATCAATCATCTGTTCTCATCAGCGGAGAGGTTGTCCTTGCAAAACATAAAGCTAAAAAGCTGCTAAACCTAACATTTGGCATAAGTAATGCATTTCTTCTAAAATGTTGATGTTCAGATTTTTACCTGAGTGTTTTTCGTCTTTCTTCAAATGCTTGTTGCTGCACTTTAATAGGAGAAACTCAAGATTTTTCTTTGCAGTTTCTTTTTTCTCCTTTTGTGATAAAGTAAATTTTGTGGCTGATTGTAGAATTCTTTGCACATTTCAGGAAAATCAGTTTGCCATGTTCCATTTAAAAACTTAGGTTTTATATACACATGACTCTTAAGACTCAGGTTCTTTTCCTTTGTTTTTTTACCTGCTCTTGACCTGCATACTAGTAAGCATACTTCAGTCTGTAGCTCATTTAATGAGTACTGATATAAGAACAATATCTTGTCACTACATTTTCAGTCCAGACAATGGACTCATCTGGTCTTAAAATGTAATGTTGACAAACACATTCTTTTTCTTTGTTTTCTTTTCAGCCCAGTCACTGAAAGAGTTTGCTAGGCTTCTGATTGCTGTTGAAGAGGAGAGGAGACGACTGGTAAGTTTGCTTGCAATAACATGTTGCATTGGGTCTCCTCTTGCATAAAATAGTACTTTTTTTTTTTTTTTCTATTCCTTCTGAAGTGCTATTTTTATTTTTTTTTCATTTGTGTTGTAGTTGTTAAGTATTTCATAAGAATAGCTTGATTCTGCAGAGACAGAAATGTGCTAGCACAGACTGCAGCAATTCTTTAATGGAGCGTTCAGCCAAATACTCTTGCATCAATTTGAAAACCGTTTTCTCACAATTTCCTTCCTCCTTGCTCCCTACACCAAAATAACCTCTGAATGCTGCTGTACCTTTCTTTTCTCCCGTCTTGTCTTACTAGTCACAAGGCACAGCAATAAACTAATCTGTAAGTAAAGAGCTTATAGTAGAAATGTAGATCGGTTTTTATATTTAATTAAATACTTCGAGTATTGTCCAGTGAATGTATAGGAGTAATCCAAGAATATGATAAATAAGTGGTAAGAAGAGAAACCAAGTTCATCACCTCTGAGAAACTTGCAGAGTACATCAGACTTGTCAGATTTGTCTTTTGTTATGGTATTCTTATTCCCTTTGTTTCAATACTGATAAATCTAAAGTATGTTTTCATTTATATTTCTATTCAGATGTAACTTTGTTAAAAAAAGTTTTAAGTGTATTCTTGTACAAGTATTTTTTTAAAAAAATCGACATAAGCAATGAAACTACTTTTTTTTCTTCCTCGGAAGTCAATCATGAATAAAGAAGTGGGGTAAGGATTAACCTCAGTAGGGGGATTTTTAAATATTGTGAATGTTTAACTAGCTCAAATCCATCCAATTACTATGTCTGTCCTTGTTTTCCTTCCTCTTATGAATACTTAGGAAGGAGAGGAAAAGGATTTTCTGACTCAGACTGGAGGAAATTCATTAATCCAGAAAGAGGAATAGAGAAAGTTCTCTTATTCCTAGGAGTAAATAACCATAGAATGGGTCTCCCCCTATTTCTTTTTACATAAATATTTTAAAGTGGAAAAATGATAAACATTTATATGGTACAGTTCCATTGTTAATATCACCTAAACCTATAAAAGTGCAGAATTTTTGTTTCATGCTAAATATTTTTTCCTGGGTAGATGGGAGAGTGAGAAGATGACTGTTCAGTACTTACCACCTTAAAAGATATTTACCAGAACACTTATTAGTTACTTAGTTAAACAATGTTTCAAATTAATAGCTTTCCAGTTCAGGTTAAAGATTATTGAGAGCTAACTATTAGAAAAAGGAAAAGCAACAAATAAGTGAAGGTTTTCTTTTTCAAATGGGTTAGTGTTTCATAATATGTATATGTAATTTCCTTTTATTTTATCTTTCTTTGTGTGGTGGTGGTTGGTGGTTTTTCCCTCAGAGGAGTCACTCCCTTTTTCACTTTATAGGCGCCTCTGTCCTCTCTATGGTTTATAATTTGATCCTTCCATGTAACATTGTACTTATCTTGTAGGAAAGCCATTAGAGTAAAAAGGGGAAAAACAGTTTGTTAGAAAGATACTTTTTGTTCTATTTCAGTATGACTTCAGTGGGAATGCATGGATTGTGTTACTGAGCTGTTGGATCCCAATGCAGGGTCAAAGACCTGGGTGAGATTTCAGTCTCACAGAAAAATATTTGACAAACGTCTATAAGTTTAGTAGAATGTGATCGTCAAATCATTGTAAGCAAAGTGGCAAACTGTACTCATGTGAAGAAGCTGCTCTTGATGGGAAATATTTGCATCCAGCTTTTCACTGAGTTTAAAATAGCCCCATTCTGTTTGTTCGTCAAACTGAATGCTCATGCTGAGAGCATTGACAACACATAGTTATCATGGGAGTGATGTTTGAATAAAAAAATTAAGCAAACTGAGAATTTTATAGGAATCATAGAATGTTCTGCGTTGGAAGGGACCCATAAGGATAATCGACTCCAGCTCCCGTCCCTGCATAGGACAACCCCAAGACTCACACCAAGTGTCTGAGGGCCTTGTCCAAATGCTTCTTGAATATTGTCGGGCTCGGCGCCGTGACTGCTTCCCTAGGGAGCCTGTCCCAGTGCTCCACCACCCTCGGGGTGAAGAACCTCTTCCTAATATCCCACCTAAACTTCCCCTGGTGCATCTTCCTGCCATTCCCGCTGGTCCTATCGTTGGTCACCAGAGAGAAGGGGTCAGCACCTTCTCTTCCTCCTCTCCTTGTGAGGAAGCCGTAGACCACAATGAGGTCTCCCCTCAGTCTCCTCTTCTCTAGGCTGAACAGACCGAGTGACTTTAGTCTCTCCTCATACGGCTTCCCCTCTAAACCCTTCACCAACTTCGTGGCCCTCCTCTGGACATTCTCCAGTAGCTTTATATCCTTTTTATACTGCAGTGCCCAAAACTGCACACAGTGTTCAAGGTGGGGCCACACCAGTGCAGAGCAGAGTGGGACAATCCCCTCCCTCCACCGACCAGTGATGCTGTGCTTGATGCACCCCAGGGCACTGTTGGCCTTCTTGGCTGCCAGGGCACACTGTTGGCTTATGTTCAACTTGTCATCAACCAGAACACCCAGATCCCTTTTTGCAGGGCTGCTTTCCAATTTATCTGGTTTAAAAAGTTTGATCTATCTACTGGTGGAGTTTATGGAATTGTTATTGGAATTAAACTTCCTGAAATATTTGTTCCTTGTAGAGCCAAATGCAAAATTGAGAACTTGAGGATTGAAAAAATACATACAGGATAAACCAGTCCCACCTAGATCTCTACACAGTTACTGTGTCCTTGCTATTATTTAGGGATACATTTTATAAATGAAAAAGAGAGTTTGGTCATCTTTTTTTTTCTGTTTTCTGAGTTTGTCCAGTGCCACACTGTGATGGCATTTACATCATACAGATGTTTCCCATTGCATGTTGGGCTCCATTACTTACTGCTTCAGCCCTAGGTCACAAAGTTCTAAATGCTCTGTAAAAGTAGCCAAAGCGTTGTTGCTGTACTAATTTCATGTAGTTGTACAAATCGGAGATCCTGTGATGATGCAGTCTACTGACTAAGGATTGTGCCTGGTTTCATTTCGAGGCAAAAGACAGGCTCTCCTGACATTTTTCCCTTGAAACTCATTAATTTGCAGCTTTTTGTACTACAATGAATGTATTTATTGTATCTTATGGTATAGATATTTGCTGTAAGGCCTTACAAGCTTCAAAACAGAACAAAAAAAAACAATACAGAAAGTACCACCCGTGCCAAAGATGCTTGGATTTTGTTCTCCTGTTCTCTTACTGTAGTTTTCTGCAAGCCATCATAGAATCCAGGGGGCCCGGTGAGGATGAGTGTGCCATGCTAGATGCTGAACAGATTGCGAGTAATAACGTTTTCTGCTTGACAAACTTGTGATTTAACTGTGAAATCTTCAAAACATTTTCTGCCTATTTCTGAGGAAGCATGGAACATTATGCATACATTTTGATTCCTCTGCTGGATGCCCTTCAAGCTAGCCAATTTTCATAGTGATGATTTTAGAAAAAGTTGTCAGCTGACTGGAAAGCTTGAGATGGGACATGCAGGTCTTTAAGAACTTGGATTTCTTGTGCATAAAAAGAGAAAACATCTTTTTTTAAAAAAAAACAAACCAACAAAACAAAAGCTTGTTCTTTTTGACATTTTGTAGATGGCTTGGACAAAAACAACTAGCCAGTGTTGAGATTATTTATGGATACTCTTTATCATGCCATTTACAATTTCCTTTATTTCTTGAAGTGTGTGACAAATGTTAATACTACTTACCAACTAATGATCTTGTTTCCCTGCCTTGAATTTTATATTTTTAATTTATGAGCATGAATATGAGTGCATGAATCAGATATGACTATGGAAAGTATATATCGATATCACCAATTTATTTCTCATCTGATGCCTATTAAATTCATCATAAGTAAACTTGCTTTTTTGTTGTGGTAAATGCAGAGAGGTTTGGTGGAGTGATTGCCCACTGAATGTATAAATTAAGTGTTTCTAATAGTCAAGGAAATAGTTTGAGAGGTACCTAGCAAGTCTTCTGTCCTTCTTGCATAAAGAACCAAAAGGAATGCGTTTTTGTTTTATTTAGAAGCAGCTAATGAAACTAGACATTATGAACAGTATTACTGGGAAAAATACTGAAGTGTAAGGTTAAATAAAACTGTGTATCACATATTTATTCTGTTGTGTAAAGCTTTACAGCCATTATTATTGGCAGCAGTAATAATATGGTGATTATAACAAGTCAATTTCTTTTATCTTTGCCTTTTTTTCCTGATGCTAAAAAATTGACTAGTAGTCTTAGAAAAGCCAGAGACCACGCACCAAACATTTACCGTTAAAAAGCAAATAAAGGAAAAAGTAACTTGTAAGACACCTTTTTATGATATACTGCTTTGTTTGGTATCTGTCATTGCATAGTGTTGTTAATTTAATGATGCTGTTCGTAAATGGTACCTTAAAAAAAATTCCAACCAGATGGCTCTGACCCTTGGGTTTTGCAAGTAGTGTACCAAGAAGATAAAAAGTCGGATTCATCCCCACTGCCTTTCCAGTGACTTCAGCAACAAGCCACCAGGGAATGTAAAATAATCATTTCTATTTCCAAGTGATTATTAGGGAACAATAGAGATGCTATAATTTAATTTCATGTGAATATTTGGATGTATATCAAGGGAACTGAAAATAATTTCCTTTCAGTCTTGCTGAATTTACATTGTTTCTGTTAAATGGGTTATATGTTTTTTTTTTTTTATTTGAGATTCATGAATTATTTATGTTTCATATTCATTTGATACTGTTAGTGAACTTTATTATAAACAGAAATGTAGTTGGAGTGATACAAAATACTAATTCCTTTTCCTTGCCCAGAGAGGTGGTAGAAGCCTCATGCCTGAAATCATTCAAGGCCAGGCTGGACAGGGCTCTGAGCAACCTGATCTGGTTGCAGATGGCCCTGCTCATGGCAGCGGGGTTGGACTAGATGGGCTTTAGAGGTCCCTTCCAACCCAAACTAGTCTGTGATTCTATGGTTCTGTTATGTTGACACAAGAATAGATGACTTGATTCATGCTACTGATTTCCTCATCCTTGAGATCCCCCTAAGCATTGAATGTGTTCTCGAATATTCTGTTTTCTTGGATGTAACTCAGATTATTTCTGGAAGTTTACTAAATCCTGAACTGAAACAGGCCTCTTAACTGTTACATTCCTTGCTATTTACCCAAGTTTTTATGGGTTGCTGGCAAGTGATGAATGGTCCCAGAGCTTTTCTCTCTGGTGTCTTGAATAGGTGAGATATGTATGGTTCCTTTGAATTCCTGACCAATATTAAATATTTCAGGGGACAGTAGAAAAAATCTGAAGTGGATATTGTGTACTGTGCTCGATAAATATTTTGCTTTCTAACATCTGTCTCTTTGTATCTCATAATCTTCATGCTTCAGAGAGTATCTCATTGTTGTGGACTTCTTTTGTATTAACTGGATGTTCTCATTGCGGTTCTGTATTTGCCCTCACACAAGGAGTCCGATGCTATCTGCTTACAGGGAAAGCATCAAAATACTCAGTTTCAAAAGCTACTCTTGAAGAAAAATAAATGAACTATTAAAACCAGCTATCCATGGAATGGTACATAAAATTGGATACCAAAGGACACAGCATGTGTTGAGCAGAATTAACCTTTTCCCTATAATGTGAAGTGGATTACAGATTCCATTGGAAGACTAAGCAGTCTTCTATCCATAGGTGCTGCTTATTACTCAGTTAATAAAGGGAAGAAATCATAAAATCACATACTAGCACCCTGAGACTGCAGAGCATACACCTGGCATTTTGTTTTAAACGGACTCTCTCTTAAAAAGACAAAAAATAGTGTATGATGGTGTTTTGATACATTTGGTAACTGCTTTCATTGCTCTTCATTCACCTCTAATACCAATTTTGGCATATAAATTAATCTCTTTTGTGGGAACTTGCCTGCAAGGAGACTCTCCGAAAGCATATCACTACAAATGAAGGAACACCACCACAAATAAGAGGGTTTCTTCTCCTTGCAATTAGGATTGGGTTTTTTGTGTTTCCTTTGGTTGGCTGGGTTTGTTGTTTGTTTGTTTGGGTCTCCCCCTTGTCCCCCATTTTTTTCTGTTTTAAATTAAAAAGAACCTCAAAGCTGGTTTTGGAGGGTTTGGGTTTTTTACTTGCACTTAAGATGGCCTATATGTATCCTAGTATGTCAGACTACTAATTTGGAAATATCCATTTCCTAAGTAACTGAGGTTTCTATTGAACAAATAGCAGTAAATTATTTTTACATTCGTTTATTTATTTATTATTTTCTTCCCCTTTTCTTCCTCCTACCCCAGGTATAGTAGGCTACATATTTGATATTAATTGCAGAAGAAATCCATGACTTTGGTAAATGGAATTCTGCAAGATAGGAAAAATCTAAGAAAATACTGATTTGAATGGTTTTTGTTTGGGCTTTTGGGGGTTTTGGTTGTTTGGTTTTTTGTGGTGGTTGTTTTTTTTTTTTTTTTTTTAGACCATCAGCTTATTGTCCACTGGCAGTCAAGCTAAGTTTTAGAAATCTTTGGGAAAATTACTGAAAATAACTAATATGCCTTCAGAAACCTTTTTGAACACTTGCTATTTGCATTTCTGGTCAGAAAGTATATAGACTAGAAAAGACAGAGAGAGGCAGCAAGGAAGGCTAGTCACCTGGACACTCAGGATGGGAAGAGACTTTCTAAAAGGAGGACTCTTTGAGAAGCTTTAGTTCAAATAAATTAGATCAATGTTACTTGGAGGCCTGGGATTCATTAATTGGAATGGTATATCTCAGCACTCTTAAAATTTTCAGTAGATCAGACCTACTGGACCTTAGCAACAGGTTAACACTTCAGCCCTTGCAATAACATTTTTTTCTTTTTCTTTTTTTTTTCTCATGCTGATACAGTTGTCAGTCTTACTTCTTAAGAACTAATCAGAACAAACATTTCAAGTCTTACTTCAAATATAACTAACCATTTCTGTTACTATAACCCTGCCTGCTACACAGTTCCCTCATTGTCTTTTATCAGAGACACTTGTGTTTCACTTCCTGATCCGAGTCATTTGCAAATACCATGAGAAATGAGTAAAAAAGACAAAAGAAAAAACACCTCATCCTTTGTTCTCCTGTTACTGAGTACATCACTAGGGCATTTATTCTGTATGCAGGGTAGAGCTGTCAGTGCCAAATCTCAATGTCCCCACCAGCACAATTTTTTCAAGCCTGGAGGTGGACAGGAAAGGTCTGCAGAGTAGGGCAATACATCAGCAGATTATGCGATTATGCTGTCCTCTTTTGCCCTCTAGGCAAGGGAAGTTGGGATCTAAAGGACTGGTCTGGGGAAACATCTGCTTCTAAGAGCTCAAAAGTGTAGTTGCTTTGCTAGAAGAAAACCAAATCTGCCACATTTAAAAACTGTGCCTCAGAGTGCAGAGTTTGGTGGTTGCTGCTTCATCTCTTTTTGCTGTAAATTGCTACTGGAAGTCAGATACTGCCTGGTGTTGAAGAGTATCTTCAGCCTCACTGTCTTCCTGCTTCCTTTTCATCCTCCTGGAGTTTGTCTCAGATCCCAAACTGTGAGAAGAGTAAATTTTGTGTATACAGATGAAATTTGTCTAACTTATGGTTGTATGTACACTGTAGTCACCTACATTTTTCCAGTCTAGACTCACATTATGGAGTCTGTGGAGAAAATGGTAACTTTTCAGATATTGTCAACCTTAAGTAGCTGCTTGAAAAGTAACTTACTGACAGGATGTGTGTATGTTTATCTTCAGGATGTGTGTGAATTTTTACCTTCTAGGTGGTTAATTTGAGTGAATCTTCAAATTTTTGGAAGATGCTAATTTATTCCATTTATTTTAGTTTATAGAATAATTTTTCCTTCATTTGTCTCTTCCAGAGAAAAATATGGTTTGTCATTATCATGCATAATATAATACGAATTCTCATTTTATAATATGTAATACTATGCTGAGGCTTTTGCCTTTTAGTCTTGGAAATTATTGCAGAAGAGGATGTAGACAGCAGCAGTGTATGCTTTTCTGTTGCATTTTAGCTCTTGAATGGTTGGAGTAACTGTGCTACAGAAAATCTTAACTAATGAACAGTTTTCAGAACCAGCTTTCTGTCCCAAATACGAGTCAGTTTTCTGTCCCAACTACTGTCAATGTAAAAATTAGGAGGTAACTCAAGTGGAGGCCAGCGACACCTAGAAGAATGTTTTTGTGTTCGTATTAATTGCATATTTGTAGAGTATTTCTTGGACCATTTAAGAACACGTCCAGTCTTCATTGTTGTGTTGGTACAAGTGTTTGGGTGATAATTTAGTGAATATAATGGGAGAAGTCATCCATCTGGAAAGATAATTCCTTTGGCCCTGACTTTCTATCAGCTCCTTTGCCCGACTTCAGTGCACACAAGGAAAATGATGACTTTCTAGGCCAGATTTACTATCAAGAAGATAGTAATTTCTCTGATATAATTGCTATCAGCAAGATACTCGAGCTATGCCTTCACTTGCCTACAGATGTTAACTGTGGCAACTATAACTGATAAATGAAATCAGGAAGTGATAGGCATATTTCTCTCATGAAGGCTTCCTAGAGAGCAGATCTGCAACTTGATCCTTTGGTGTGTTGTTGTTGAGGGACAACTCGCAATGCAGCTTTCCCCCTTGCTGTGTCTTGGGCTAGAAGGAATCCTGTTGGCTATCTTTCTCTGTGCCACTCAAGTACAAAAATATATATGTGTTCAGTGAATGTTTATTGGCATTTGTGCTCAATTAAAAACAAACACACACCCAGAGTAATAAAAGCAAGCAGCTCATGTTCTGTTACCATTAATGTCGTTTAGCTTCTAACATCTCTGTGTGTGCATGGACATTTCTGAACTTTCCCCAAATGAAAAACACATACTAGGCCAGACAATTTGGAGATGAAATGATGGGTGCTCTTAGTACAGACCATTAACTGGCTCTTCCAGATGACACTACATCAGCTTCCGTAATTTTCTTAAATAATAATGTCTAGGAACACATATGGAGCTCTTTGTGCTACTTTTCAGTTTTCCACTTGTTACATTCCTAATTTGTTTAAAGTATAGTTCTAATTGCTCTAATAATTTTCATTCTTTAAAATAATTAGTTCCATTTTTTTGTGTGTGAAAATGAAGAAAAAAAAGTCATCCTGTGAAATTTGATTACAATATTTAACTATCAAACTGATCAGTTTGATCAGCACTAGAAACTGGTTACAACTAGTCCCTCTCACATCTGTGTTACTGCCCACATGCTGACATCTGGGATTGAAAATACAGGTCTCTGTTTTCTTTAACTTTGCAGACATTGCTTCTGGAATCATTTTGCTATGACAGAGTAATGCCATTAATAAAGAATTTGCTCAGTGTAAGAGTGTGATGAAGTCAACAGAGAACCTACCGTTCATGTTTTGCAGTTTCTTAGCAGCTTTCTCTTTTCTTTTTTTCTTTTTCATTTGAAAATGAGAATTGTTTCCTATTGATACGAAGGTCCACAGTGAAAAACTGTAGCACATGCAAAGCCTTTTTCATTTTTGCATCCTGTCCTGCTCAGCTTGGTCCTAGACAATTCTGTTGCCTCACAAACTTACCAGTTGAGGAAGAAAGCAATCTGACTATTTTTAGAGACAGTCTTTGCTGAGACAGGATAATTGCCATAGAGTTGAATTGGGACAGTTGTTTTCTTGCAGTAAACATTTTTTATCAGAGGTGTGAAAGTGTAGATCTGTCATGTTGATCTCTTCTGGTTTGTGTTGGCTGGCATCAAACTGGGAACACTTGTCTGCCTTGATGAGGCCGAGAGGCTGTGAGCAGGACCCTGGATGATTGTTCAAGAGGAAAGGAAAGGGGAGTGGGAGTAAGGGGCTTCACTAGCTCTGGTCCTTGATTACAATACTTCTTAACATTCATGTACCTATAATATCTTATGCAAACAGTATATAAAGCCTTAGTAAGAAGGCTTTGATAATTAGTGTCCTTACAGTATTTTCTCTTCAGTTTTCTGCAGAGAATGGAAATGAAGAAAACCCATTTATTTTTAAAATACAGTGTCTTACAGAAGTACTACACTGTAGGTTAATGTAATTGATTCAGTAAGCTATTACAAGTTCTTCTACTTTCTATATTCAGGGTGCTTATTTACCTCCTTGTGGATATCTTACTAGGAAGGTGCTAGGATGCTTGTTCCTTAATACAGTATAAAATGATTAGAGGGAGTCTTTAATCTTTGGTCTATGAAGCATTTTATTAAAAGATTTAACAGCTTGCTGTGCACAGTCCCATGATTTTTACAGTGTCCTGGTGAGCTGGCTTGCTGCCTTAGTAGGGTTCTTTGCAGTCCTTAATTGACTAATCAGCAGTGACTGCGGTAAGAATGGGAAGTGATTATTGAAAACCAGTCAGTAAAACAGCAACTCATGGCCAAATTTCTGAAAATTTCTAGTTTATTTTGCAGCATTTTTCAGTTAGGAGAGAACATTCATTAAATGAGAGTGCTTGCCATTCCCAATTTTGAAGAGTATCATGGAGAGACAGAGAGATGAAATCCTCCCTTCAGTAAATGTGCAAAATGAGCAGTTAGTTGGAAAGCCGCTTCCTACTTCTCATTTTATAAATCTGATTTGTTCTTGGTTTCCCTTATTCATTTCACATTCCCTGTGTTTCTGTGCATGTGATCTTGCATTACAGAACAGCAACTTCTCTGAGTAGCCTGGTTGGAATGAGTTTATTTTAATGACGTTTTAGTCTTCACAGAAATGCAGGTAGTTTGTGTTTTAGCTTGTAGATGCTTTGGCTTTCAACACAACCACTAACCAAGTGTCTTCTCAGATGACTGTTGACAGGGAGAAGAGAAAGGTGTTTGCACTTCTGAATGAGTATTTTAAAGGAACCTGAGTTTTGCTGAATCAACCAACCTTATAGCCTTAAAGCTTTAAGCATTTATTTTGTGATTGCAGAGGGAGGGAATGGAGTTGCTTGTAACAGAGGGAACATGCTGTACACCTCACTGGCCTGTAATAACGTCAGAACATGCTGTTATCTGACAACCTACAATGTTCTTAAATTCAGAATCCATTAAAAAATTATCTGCGCTTCTCCCAGTAGTATGAGAAAAGGTACTTCAGTCCTACAGACAACTTATTTCCAACTTTTCTTAGTTTAGTCTGATCTCTGGAATAGTTTGAAAACCCTGTGGTTTTTGTTCTTAATCAGTATCATGGGAAATGTGATTAAAAATGGAAAATAACACAAGCATTTTATGTACTAAAGGGTATGTAGAAAAAAACCCCAAACACCACCACCACCCCCACCTCCCCACCCCCCATCTTTTCACAAGAAAGCAAGTAAATTGTGGTTTTTGAAGTCAAGTCACCTTGGTATTCTCCCTTGGGGAACCTGTGTAATCTGCATGTTTTATTTGAAGTGTTCTCATTAGGATGTTGTCTTAAGGTTTCCAGAACACTTTGGTTGCTTTTTTTCATTCTTTTAAAATGTCTGTAGAGGCTCAACTTATTGTTCCTTTGACAAACTTTCTTAAATGCATCTCCCTGAGCAAGTGTTTTTGCTTTGAACTCAGACTAAAACAGATAAAGTTTTGTCTGTTTTTTTGGCAGCAGTGGCAGTTTATTATGTACCCACTTCAGAAAACTGACCTGGCTAAAAGCAAAACAAAACAAACAAAAATTTTTACTGGTTATTTTTCAAGCAAGTTGTCACAGACTGTTTCAGCATCACAGCAACAGGAGGCAAAGGAGGAAGTCAAAGAGAGCACTAAGAAGCGGTGCAAGATCAGCTAATTCTGCTTAAGCTAGCATGACCACCCAAAGAAATGCCCGTGAACTGAGCTCTTGGTGAAATGTTTGTTGCAGCCCTGCTGTTACAACTAGTTGTGGTCAAGGAAAGAGGTTATTTTTCTTGTGGTAAAAGGAAATCATAGCAGAAAAGTGGAAGCCATGTCACACTATCCTGCAGAAACTTTCGAGTGATGGAGCCATAGTCTGGTAGCCTTAAAGATTAAAATATTGTGGGCGCTGCTTATTTGCATACCTGTCCTTCAGTAAAAGGCTACCTTTAAAGGAAGTGTGCTAGACCTTTCTCTCCCTCTAAGCTGGTTTATACACTATGTTGGTGTCTTTTTACAAGCTAAATGAGAGCTTTCTGAATTGATTAATGTTCTCAGTCATATTTGCATGAGAGCAGAAGGCGGCTAAGAAACTTGTATCTGATACTGCTTTTAGTCCTTTTGCTCTAAATGTCTTGTCATGACACGTGTCATCCCATGTCCTGCATCTCTTCCTTAATTTTGTGTGCTGTTCCACTGACAACTGGCAGAACCTTCTGAGTTACAATTCTTCAGTATTTGAGGCTTAAATAACCTCTGAACATTTTACTGCATGTCAGCTATCAGTAAGGTTTTGTATAAAATTGTATTTCACAGTATGAAATCAATTTAAATTTTTCTATAACTTCATATATTGTATTTTTGTATTAGTTCATTTATCGTTATGCCTATTTTTTAAAGGAACATCATGACCTTTTCCCGTGGTTGTAAGGAATTAGCGTGAAGAGCTACATTGCATGTTTCTAATTTACTCTTTAAATTCCTGTTGGGATATCGCAGTGCTGTATACACAGAGAGTTAATGCTGTCAATAGCATGAACATATCGAAAAATTTTCTATGGATCCTGTGCCTATAAAAGTTCATTTATCTCTGAAGAGTTCAAATCTATGGCTAAGCTACCTTTCTTCAAAAAATATCTTAAATGTTCACACACGTGCTTTTGTTTCCTGAAAGGATACATATTTCCAATCTGAGAGTTAACAGTTCCTGGGCATAGTACCATTACAAACAGCTCGGCTGACTTTGGCTTTATGCCTGGACATCTTCATTCATGAAGTAGTTGTTAAAACAAAATACAACTTCCAATTACATTCATCTCTTAGAGTAGCTAGTTTCCTTAGCACCAGATTTTGCTTTTTCTTTTTTTCTTTTTTTTTCTTTTTTCTCCCCCTTTTTTTTTTTTTCTTTTAAACAATGATTTTGGCTTTCAGTCCTATTGGTACTGGAGAGTACAAATAGTGGATTGTTTGGATACTGCCGCAGCTCTTGTATCAAGAACTAGCCACAGCACAGGAGCAAAGCATTTAATTATCAGACCTGTCTTTCTCAGTGTTTTATTTCACAGCAGCTGTGCAATATAATGCAAAGTGATTCCTAGTAGTAATAGATAGTGGGTAGTGGCTGTTAGGGGTTAGTGGCTGTTAACCCCACTTTTACAGTTACTGGAACTGACCCATGGAGACCTGCAGTGTGAAGATGAAAATTAATTTTCATACTGGAAGGTAGGACAGATTAGTCGCAAATAGTGACGGCAGGGTCAGCTGTAGCACCAGCAGAACCCTACCTGGCTGCCTAATCAATTCTCAGCCTCACTAAGAACAGCAAGCAGCTATTATGTGACTACTAATACACTGATTCACACAGTTGCTTAGTCCCAGTAGCCGTCACTTAGCCCCTGATAAAGCATTTTTACCTCACACAGAAGTGATTGCATGGGCTGCTAAAGAAGTAACTAGGTAGATCAATAGTTAAGACCACTTCTGGTCTGAACTGTTCACTTTGCCTGTCAAGTTATCACTCTTGAATTTGAAACTTGGCTTAATGAATGGGAGTTGCAAAATAAATAAGAATGCAAAGGGGGGAAAAATAAGAGGTTGTGGATGCAGTCATAGGCCTGTACAGCTTCACTTTCTTCTGTGGTGTATGAGCCTTTCTTTGTCACATTCTAAAGCTTGTTACCTCACCATGTTTGGGAATCAATCTTGTAACCAGCACAGATTACACATAAAGTACTTTGGATAATTGCTCAAAACATCTCTAAAGACAGAAGGTGCTTCTGAGTATCCTAAAAATGGCAAAAGCTGCTACAAAACCATCAATTCTGGGAATATGGTGTCTCTTCAAAGCTTTGATAACATAATTGCACTATCTACTGTAATGTGGAAGGTCTGCTTTCCAAATGAGTTTATAAAACTGATGGGATTAGTAACACCCAAAATATAATATTGTTTTCTTGACCATAATTATTAAATAAGTTTGCTGGGTCTACATATACTAGTAGTGAATTTTTATAGTTGATAACATTTATAGTCAAACCACAATCATGACAAATGGCTGTGCATTTACACTGATTGTAAGTTACACAAGCTATTCGTAGTATGTCAAAAGTATTTTCTTAAAGTTGTATATAAGTACTTTGTACATCCTTTACAAACCTATTCACTGTTACGATAAGCAAACGAATCACAGTAATAGGAATTTATTAATACTTTGATGTTGGTAGCAATTTAAAAGCAAAAAGCATCTTTCTAAATTTTGACTCATAGATTTGTAACAAGCCAAGATTTTTTTTTTTTTGTATGTATGTAAAAAAAATGCAATGTATTTTTTGTTCTAGATTAAACACTAAAAATTGATGGAGTTTGAATAATTGCTCAAAAGATTGTAGATACCTAAGCATATGTATAGATAATGTAGGTATAATTTTATCTGCTTCTGTGTTTGTGTATTTATCCTTATATTATTAGGCATTTTCAGAATCTATTGAGTGTCAAAGCAATGAGCTGATGAAAGAATGAGCTCAGAATCTGGCACAGTTTTCTCAGATGGTCTCATTTTCTATATTTTCTGCATGACTTCCTGAAAAGAGGAAATTTTAATTTCTTCATTTGTACATTATTAGCAGAACTTCTGTTTCTTTGTGTGAGAAGTGTATATGCTGCTTACATCATCTAGCTAAGAAGAGGCAATCATCTGACAGGAAGAAATTGGAAGAGAATTTAGGCTGAATGTCAGGAAAACTTCCTCAGGATGAGCTACATTGTGAAATACTTTGCCAAGGAAAATAGAAGTGTCTAAGGCACAAACTGAGATTCAGCCAAGTGTTGCAAAATGTAATGTAGAAACAGAGTAAGTGTTTTGTATTACTCAGTGATCATGCCTCCCTAGCTTGAACTGTGGTTCATCAGATTATCGTTAAATATTGTTGAGTAACTTATTTCAAAGATACCCATCATGATAATGGGCTAAGAATACCACGTATTTCTCGAGAAGACTTACACTCTCTCTTTTGCAAGGTAGGGATTATGGGGAAGAGGGGAAGCAGTTGGAAATTGGGCAACCTTTAATGAATATCTGCTTTTCCAGTTGAATTTAAGAGTAACTTCATTAGCCATGACATTTTCCCAAGACCATTTTGTGTGAGGCTCTAAATAGATTTACTTCAGTATTTATGAGCCTGAATTTCTATGGAGAGTTCTGTAGCTGGCCATTTTTTTGTTTGTTTTATTTCTTTAAAGAAAATAAAGGAAATGAACTACTATGTGAAATATAACCATTTCTGTCAATTTGGAAAATTCAAAATAAAATCCTAGCTCTGGTAAATATTTCTGCCAATTTATTTTTATCTTTTACTGGTGAACTTTCATTTAGGGTTTTTTGTTTGTTTCAGTTAAAATTTTGGGGTGTTCTTATTTTGAACTCAGAAGTTGCTACTAGTGACATTTGAGTACTCAAGCTCTTGATCTCTTCTAGAAGTCTGTTGCTGAAGAACAACTTGTCTGCAGCTTCTCTCTAGGAAGAGGGCACCTGCACTCTTTTTTTTTTTTTTTTTTTTTTTGGAAAGCATATTTAAAGTCAGTTTCAAGAATTCTGACAAATGAGGCTTTTTAAAATAAATGCTGTGGTGAGTCTGACAGTTCAACATCCGTTAAGGGATAATGTGTGCTAATTAAAAAACATTGGTTTTATTTTTCATAGTAAGTCAGAAAGTTCTTGCTTTGTTTAGTTAAGTGTTTATTCTTTTATTGATTTCCACTATTCCCTTTACATCATAATGGACCTCCCAAGGAGGCCTCTTTGGGGTGCATTCTCTCCACTCTGGAGAAGTTTTGTTGACATCTGCACAGTGAGGGAAACAGGCCTGGCTGCAAAATTTACAGATCAGGATTTGGAAAAGCAAAGAGACAAAGCAATAAACATACGGAACTGATTTGGGGTGACTCTTAAGTAGGTCTAACAGCCAGAGTGAAAGTGTCTGGGAAGGTTTAAAATAGGGACTTCGTAAAGTAGATCTTGTTGCTTATTTGCTAAGATTTATCTTAATCAGATAATTTCTGTAACTGTTGATATGTTGATTTTTTTTTTAAAAAAAGCAAAAAGGAAAAGGCCACACAAATTCTCCATGAAAACAGAGGATTCTTCACTTCTTAAATTGAAGATCCCACCCCCAGTACAAAAAAGGTTTTGTTGTGTTTACTTTTCTTTATGGGAAAAAAATACTTTTCTTGTGATAAATGTTTAAGAAGTGAAAGATACTTGTGACATAGAAAAATATCTGCATTTACCAAATTACTCAATAGAATAAATTGCCATTTAAAAAGTTGTGAAGCATAGATATAATTGACTTCTGGATCTATTTTTTCTTAATTAGTTCTGTGCTCCAGTTATGCTGTTTCCTGTGTTTATGTAGCCATTTCCCTCTTGATAATATATAACATAAACAACCCAGGCTGAGGATTTTTTTCTGTTTCTTTGGAAAGCCATAATGGGAGGAAAAAATCAGAAAAGTTTTCTTCTGCTGGCTATCTGAAATTTTTTTCCTGAGTTCTTTTCTGCTTTCCTTATGATTTGAACTCTCAGCCTAGTCAAGAGATGTGCACTGTTTGTATTAATGGTAATGGTAAAAAGATAAATACTCAAACTTGTAAGTAACTGAACTGGTTTTCCTTCATTGTGGTTGTACTTGTGATTACTTTATCTTTTACAGTTTTCACTGGATTACAATCCATGAAGTAAGCCATAAAAAGAAATGGCATCTCTTACCAGATTATTAGCTACCTACCATGACCATATCCATTGCTGATTTATGTATGTCTTCTAAACATACATAAATCTTCTTTAGATGTAAGGAGAAAATTCTTTACAATGAAGGTGGTAAAGCACTGGAACGGGTTGCCCAGAGAAGTGGTGGATGCCCCATCCCTGGGAACATTCAAGACCAGGTTGGACGGGGCTCTGAGCAACCTGGTCTAGGTAGTGGTGTCCCTGCTCACTGCAGGGGGGTTGGACTAGATGACCCCTAGCAGTCCCTTCCAACCCAAAACATTCTATGATTCTATGATTCTAAACATTTTCAGGGGGTTGCTAAAGCAAAAAGAGAAAAAAGCAAATTGGTTTTGTTTTGGTTTTGTGGATTATTTGTTTTTTGACACCAGCTAGGTTTTTTTTTTCCCCTCAGGTGGTATAAATAGTGCCTATATAGTGTAGATGGAATACACACAGCAAAGGATTTCTCTAGTTATAAGTGTTGGAAGCGTTCATATTGTTGTCTTCTGTCATTCACCTCTGGATACAAGGTGGTTACTTTTCAACAACATAATTTGTTGATGGACTGAAACTGGTATAAATTCTGGTTCAAAACAGAAAACCAGTAGGAGGAAAAGGGTGTAGCTCTTTCAGTTATGAAACCTACTAGCTTCAGTCATCTTTGTAATTCTGCATAAATAAGAAAAAGTTAAATGCATTCTTTAACACTTTATAAAATGGCCCCATCTATGTAGAAAATAATTCTGCTGACACAGCTAAGCAGCAAGACTAGGAGAGAGGAGAGACTAAGAGAGGGGGCAGGAAGGGGTTATACAGAGTTTCCAGCTCGTGTTGTGAGTGTCCGCAGTGACAAAAACCCCACTGAGCTCTTGCCCGCTGAAGGGAAAATAGGAATTTAGAACACAGAGAAATCAGAAGTTCTTTGAAGTGTGTCCTTGCGCAAAGAAGAAGTAGGTGGCATGCCTGGTCTGTGTTATGTGAAAGGATTTTTTGGGAAAAAGAAAACCCTAGCATATCAGGAAAAGAGATGAATGAAAGCACAGGAGATACCAAAATGGAGCCCCAGATGTGTGCAGCAAACTTGTCCCAGTATAGCCAGTGGGCTTTTACAATCAATTACAAGGTGTAAGTCAGTTGGGCTTTTCTCCTTTCCTTTTAACTTATTGGCCATTAGGTTCTGCTAATCTACATAAAGTCCTATAGGGTTAAGGTGTGAATATTTTTCATGTGAATGAAAAATTTCGGGAGGGGGGACACACTATACCATAATGTACACTGCTTTCTGCAGTTGAATTTTACTTCACAGTGCTCAATGGATGTAGTGTTCAGGCATTTGTAAGAAACCAGGTCCTTTGTGGTGTCCTCTCACTGCTCCTGCTCTTTTGTTGGAGTCGCTGGGTGTCAGCGTGCCCGGTGCTGCAGAGTCTTTCACTGCCTGTTCAGGAAAATGTGTTCGGTAATGCTTAACACTGTGCTATCTGTTTAAAACCACAAATCAGTGAAGTAAATGAAGAACCACCAGTCCATACCTTTTGGCTTCTGATTTCTGAGCACACTGAAGATGAGACACTTGGTAAAACTTTTATTATCAGTACCTAGACCAGGAATTTCCTTAAACATGTTCACATGAGAGTTTTCTACTGGATCAACACATCTTAGAGTCTGACCGTGAATGTATTTTACCTTCCTGTTGGCCTCCTCCCCATTAATCAGAGACAGATTTAAACTGCTTGCCCTTCAGATTCCTGACATTAACTCTTTGTAGCTGAGCTGAAGGAGTGATCTTGAGTCCCTCTCTAGGCACTCCCAGGCACATTTGGTATTTTCATAACGAGTTCATGCATCCTAGGTTCAGTATTATTTTTTGAATGTTAAGAATCTTGAGTTCTGCTTTTTGCCTTTAGCACACATCAGTTACAAGAAGGGTAGTCCATACTGTATGAACCCTCCAGCTGTTAAAGATTACTGACTTGTGGAGAGAGGTTTGTAGCTTGTCCTGTTTGTTTAAAACTCAATTCTTAGAACTGTGCTATAATACATATTTCCTAAAGTGGATCTAGGTGCCCTGTTTTAGATGTACAGCTGTGGCCTGAGAACCTGAATTAAAGATGACTTAATAAAGATGGTATTACAGGAACTTAGTTTACATTTCTGTTGATCCATAAGCTACTTGAAGTAGATCATAGAATCATAGAATCATTTAGGTTGGAGGAGACCTTTAAGATCATCAAGTCCAACCATTAACCTAAAGATAAGACATGCTTCATTTCAGATTGGTTCAGTGGTGCTGTCAGTAGTAAAACATGAATATTTTACACTGTCATGAAGGTAGTAGTCCTCTGAATACTAACAGGGAGATTTGTGAGCAACCCTGAATAGCCCTTAGATGCTTTCCTGCCCGTAACCACTACACTCAAGAATCACAAACACCTTAAATATTGCTCAGAAGCTAACAGGGAGCAGGTAAAAAAAAAATCTATTAATACTCATTGCATAATTCTATCAGCCTTTGCATAGCATCTCCCAGAGCATATTACAGAGCCTTGCTGGGAGTTGAGAAGGTCCGAGTAGCCACTGCGAACCTCACAATTGTAGAGAAGGCTGACATCCTGAGCTTTTGTATCAGTGCATGGATGCTATGAGCTCATTCTTCTGTTGCTGTTTAAGAAGCTGGGAGCAGCGGCTGACACAGTAGGACCGGGAGGCTGGGACTGGCTTGTGCTGACACTGTTAGTCGTTCCACAAAGTGCTTTTCCTCTCATGTACTTCAGCAATGCAAAGTTCAAGCAGCACTTCCACCCTCCCAACTTTTATTGCTTATGAGGGCCCTTTATTCAAATCCGTTTCTTGGCAAGGCCTACTGTGAGAGGAATGAAGTCAATTTTGTTAAAAGTTACTGTGGGAGGGCAGTAATAGCATTGTTAAAACTCATGTCTGGACAATTCCCTCGATACCATTCTTTGCATCCTAATTTCCCCATGAAGCCTAATTAACAACATGCCAGTATTTACATCTTTATTCAGTACTTGTAACACTTGGGGTAGTATTTGACACTTCAAATGGAGACTTGACGCATGACAAGAGCTGTGCAATTTTTTATTATTATTTTATTCAGGCTACCAAGGGGGAAGGGGAGAAATAAATGAAGGCATAGGGAATAAGATAAATTTTAAAATTAATCATTTTCATATGATACTAATTTTGGAAATTTTTCCCCTACCACTTCAACTGCATTATAAAGCATAACCTATCTGAATCTGTTTGGGCCCCTTTTGTACACAGATGTTTCTGCTGGGGAGTATCTAATATCTCAACAAACACAGGACTCCTTTGCCAGTTTGTATGCTGTGAGTGGGAGGGGAAGTTATGTGCTCTGCAAACACTTTCAAGTCTCAGATCGGATTTCCTTCTATTTAACACATGTAACTAGTGTGTGTTAATGGTCATAAAACTAGTCATACTCTTTAATAATTGAGCTGGATTTTTTTGGCTTGCTACCAATGTCTGGCATTCAGTTTATCGAGACCATTATGTATTACTAGCATAATCTTTTTTCATTTCTTAGAATTCCTATCAACTGCTGGGTTTAATTTCTCCAGTTCATTTCCTTGTTTATCTTGTAAAAGGTGGTGCCTTTCTTGAAGGCTATTTTCATTTGTATTTCTATTCTTTGTAGATGGTAATAGCTAAAAGTATACATTTTGTTATGTAAACTCGTATTTTGAAAGATATTTCAAGGGTAAATTTTTGGTATAATTTTATAAAAGAGTAAATACATTTTAAAAGTTTGTAGTAAAAACTTAGACTTTTTTAAAGGTTAGCATCACATGGTTTTCCTATTGTAATCTGAATTTATAAAATATTGAATATGATGGTAGCAGGCAAAAATACTGTTTGACCTTATTTAGGGCAAGTATTTGAGGTATTTAACCTGTCTATTCAGCTATCTAAAAAAAAAATTAAATCTAGCAGTCTTCTGAGATTTGCAGTAAAATACAGAATTATGAGAAAATAAGAGAATATCTGACTTCATTCATATATACTTTTATATGTATGCGTGTACGTATATATGGAACATGACTGTTTTCAGTGATCCATTTTCGTAAGGCTTTGTTTTGTACATCTTGAAGATGTAAAATAGAATTAACATAAAGGTGTTTGTAGCAATTTCACTTCAGCAGTTCACAATGCTTGAAAGGCATGTCATATTCCTCCGAGAACAAATCTGCTTTCTGTACACAGATGGCGTTGTATTATGTGGTGTAAATAATTTTTAAGATTGTCCATAAAATGTATTTGACATCTCATTGCCACTACATGTTATCAGAAGCAGTTTTTTCACTGGGTATGTGGCAGGTTTGTAGCCTCTGACTTTACTGCTAGTTGGAGTGACTGATAATATATATTGCTGCATTTTCTCAAATCAGCAGGACAGTTTGAGCATCACCTATTAAAGGGTCTTTAACAGTAAATTTGGATTGTCAAACCAGAACATTTAGTAGAAGGTGGTTATAATAAATGCAGTTTCTGTTCCACATACAAAGAGGGGGAATGGAGTAGCTGCTTCTTGGTGCTGTTTAAAGTTGTGTTTAAAGAATTAGTTATCTGACAATGCCCAAGAATCGTGTGTTTATGACTGAAAACAGATTAGCATACAAATATTAAAACTTAACTACTGAAAAGTAACAACAATTCTGGGAGTTTAAATATAATGATGTTTTTGCTTTAAATATTTATAAGGCAACAAAGACATTTTAAGCTTACTGCAAATTCTCAAATATGGAATTTAAAACAGATGGAATGAATATTTAGCTTTTCCCTCCAGAGATATCACAGGCAATGAATAAGTTGAGTGAACAAGATAGTTAAAGGGAAATAACATTAAAAAGAACTATTAAATGAATGTGGAAATATTATACTTTATCTAGATATGCTGAACACCATTTTTCCATGTTTAAAAACTTTGAATCTATGCAACTTTTGTGGCTAATTTTACACTCTTTTTCCTGCAATAAGTTCAGCCAGGAATAATCTGCCTCATTATGCAAAACGAGAACTGCTGGGGATGCATGTGAAACTTGCTGCTGTAACTTCATGGTACAAGTATTCTCATCTGACTGCCTTTTTTCCTTCCCTTGTCATTCACTGAGCAATGTCTAAAATCAGAGTCCAGTCTTACAGTCATTAAGTATTGTCTGTTATGGTTGTAGTTCATGAAGAGATGTACAACTCATTAAGAGAAATAATTATAAGGTGCCTTAAGTCACTTGTAAGACCTGTTACTTCCTGTATAGTTCTGTTAAAAATTTGTTCTGTTGGGAACTTCTGTAAGGCCTTACTATTAGATAACATATAGAATAATCCAGGCTGGAAGGGACCTCTAAAGGCCATCTAGTCCAACCTCCTGGCCATGACCAAGGCTATCTCTAACTAGATTGGGTTGCCCAGAGCTACATTCAGCCTGGCCTATAATGTATCCAAGGATGGGGCTTCTACCACTT
>KL266113.1:3317-30039 GCA_000699545.1 Podiceps cristatus | reverse complement strand
GGGACTTGAGAGTTACGAGAATCCTGGCTGCTAGAGAAGATTGAGGCAAAGAACTCATTCAGTCCCTCAGCCTTCTCCACATCAGTTGCAGCCAATTCTCCTTTCTCGTTTACCAAAGGGGGTACACTCTCTTTGGCCTGTCTCTTCTGGCCAATGTACCTGTAAAACCCCTTCTTGTTGTTTTTAACGTCCCTCGCCAAGTTCAGTTCCATCTGCGCCTTGGCTTTCCTGATCCCATCTCTGCAATTCTGGACAGCATCCCTGTATTCTTTCCAGGCTACACTCCCTCGTTTCCAGAGCTTGTACTTGCCTTTCTTTTCCCTCAGTTTGGCCAGCAGGTCCTTGCCTAGCCATGCTGGCTTCTTGCCTCTCCTGCCCACTTTCTTATTCAGAGAGCTCCTGAGCTCTCAGAAAGACATCCTTAAAGAGTAGACAACCTTCCTCAGCATTTCTGTCTCTAAGGACCACCTCCCAGGAGATCTCGGCCAACAATTCCTTAAACAGCCTAAAGTTTGCTCTCCTGAAGTTCAGGGTCCTGATCCCACTCTTTGCCAGGCCCACATTCCTCAAGATCACAAACTCAACCAGGGCATGGTCGCTGCAGCCCAGGCTGTCTCCAATCTTAATACCTTTAATGATCTCCCCCACACTGGTGAGCACCAGGTCCAGCAACGCATCCCCTCTGGTCGGTCTGTCCAATACCTGAACCAGAAAGTTGTCGTCTATGGACTCCAGGAGTTTCCTGGATCTAATGCAACTTGCCGTGTGGTTTTCCCAGCAGATATCCGGGTGGTTAAAGTCCCCCATCAGGATGAGTGTCTGTGACTGGGAATCCCATGTTTCCCCTCCCCCTCTGCTCTTCTGACTTTTTCCAGCCTTGGTGTGCACCCTGTTTTGCCTAAATCCCAGCCGAAGCAAATTGATGGTGCTCTTATTCCCTCCTGTTCTGCATGGATACATCGTTTATCTGATCAGATCTATGACACTGCCAGAGATCTGGAGCAGGGGAAACATCCACCGAGTACAGTAAGGGTGGAGACGGCGCACTACTGCAGCACCCTTTCTCAAAGATACACTCCCTTTAACCTCAAAATGCTTACTGATTTCCTTCAAAATATTTTTTGGAGCCCCTAAGAGAGTTAGGGGTGGAGACACACTTGCTGTGTTGAGAAATTCAGTAATGATTTTGTTTGCGAAACTATCAGTTGCAAGGGTGGTTAGTTAAGAGCTCGACATCCGGTCAGGCAGACTAGTAGCCAAAAGAATAAGATGGTATATATGCTCTCTCATATACACTTAACACTTGCAAATGTTTACATATTAAGTGATGGGCAGAGAGAAATTCAGGAAAAAAAATGTAGTAATTCATTAAATTGTACTTCCTAACTGAATAGTCTGAGTTTTAAATATGCATGGAGATCAGATTCCATAAAATATTTTGAGAATATTGCTACACATGCAGTTTGACTCATGTTTCATGGCTTTGTTTGGGTAGGTTTTGGTTTGGTTTGGTTTTAGGTGGGGTTTGTTTGTTTGTTTTTTACATTTGGTAGCAATATTATTACAGTTATTACATATTTGTTCATGAGTAATTCACAATCTGTGATACTACTTGCAGGTGATTTTTAATGCTTGGTGTCGTCTTTGTTCCTGAACTCAGAAACTAAAACTTAAACTGAATTAAACTGCTATTACCTATTTAATATTTTTAAGTATAGAAACAACAAAACAAAACATTTGCTGTTCTGTTGTTCACTAATGTCCCCAAAAGATACAACGGGAACGTATAAAAAGAGATTAGTTGCTAGCTATGAAGCTGCACCACTACTGTACAGATTAGTAGCATGTGAAGTGCTGGGATCGAATCATCTGCTGGATGTAAGGGTGATTCTTTTCATACCCACTCAAAAAAAAAAAAATTCCAATCTCAAACTCAGAAGTATCTTTGGTATCGCTGAAATGGAAATTTGTGCTGCTCTGACATTTTTAACATGGCATGAATGGGCTAGGGGTGTTAAATCATCTAGAACTGAACAATCTGATTTTATGGCCTGAGAAACAACGGCATAACTTAAAAGCATTTTGACATGAAAATAAATTTCCATGGTGTTCTGTGTCAGCTGGTTGGGATTTATAGGAATGATCTTCTCAATGCAACTTCTAAGTTTTGCTCTCAGGATAGAAAGTTTTGCCAGAAGGCTTTTTGTTAGTTTTTTGGTTTTGGTTGGTTGGGTTTTCTTGTGTTTTGTGGGTTTTTTTTTTGTTTTGGCTTTGGTTTAGGGTTTGGGTTTTTTTTTGTATTTTTATCTGCTTCATGCATGAATTCATACAATTTTTAAATATCTATATAGAAAAATCAGAAGAATATAACTTTGTCAAAAAGGTGTGCATATCTGCTGCTCTATACCCAAAAATACATGATTTCCTAACAGCTACCATTTTTCTTAAGGAGGAAGAGAAGGAAGAAGGATAAATAAAAGGCTGATCTCAGTAATATTTTAATGTACTATTTGACAATTCTTTTACTCTCCCATAGAAAAGAAGAATCTTGTGCAGTTGAAATAGTTTGATCTAATGACAAAAAAGTTTATTATATTCATACCTTTGTATATTTTGTGCATTTTTCTTCTTCCTATAGCATTAATAGGCTTATGAGAACATTGCAATTTAGCCAACTAAACTCAATGCAAGTACTTTAAGACTCTTTATACTGAAGAAATGCCCGTCCTTGTCCTTGATACAAAAGCCGCTTACCCTTTGTATGTTAAATATTTATGCTAATTTAAAAAAATAGGTATGAGCACAGAATTGAAGACATAATATTCAATTGTCATTGTACTGTTCCACAGAATAATATACATAAAACACTACAACATTAGAAACATATACCTCATTGTGCTCAACTATCCATCTGCAATTCTGTACTACTTATTTTATTGGTCATAGAGTAAATGTGCCTTTGCCTCTCTTAGTAATCAAACAAATTGTAAATGGTAACTTCTGGGTTGTCCATGTCCCTTTTCATGCCGGTGTTAGATCAACTCAGTATCACATACTTTTTTCATGCTATCTTTCAATACAGGTAGGTGAGAAATATATACAAAGAACTTTAAGTCAATAACCTAAAAACTGCAAATCTAAAAATCTTTTTTCTTTTTTTTCCTTTTTTTTTTTTTTCCCCTCATTCAAAAAAAAAAAAAAAAAAAAAAGAGGGAAAATACAAAAACCATTATGTTCCCTGTTTAAGCAAGCTTTATAAAAAATGGTCTGGAAATGTGTGCAAAAACTTGTTACAGAATAGTGAACGTTAGCAGTCTCAAAGCATTGCTCACTCAGACTCCCTCCCTTCAGACAGTGTTAGCAGTCTTTTTCTGACCACACCTGTCCCATAGGAGTCTCCAGTGGAGTGGTGATGTTATGTTTTGGTCTCAATTCATTAAAAGAAAAAAGCACCCTTTCATCTGCTTGGGGGGCACCTAAAAGACATTTCCAGCACACACAGTGAGTTTTCATTAAAATGCATCCTTTCCCTATAACTTCATTTCCTTGAGATACCTCCAAACTCCTTCTCCCACCTCCATTCCATGCTATGTTTATGTATTTCATAAGGAGTTCTAAGACCTGGACACTGTTTTGTCTGTCTCCTGTTTCACAGTCTTAACAAGCCTCTCCTCTTACCCCATAACCCAGAGTCTAGCCTCTTGAATTCAGTGAGTCAGCAGCTTTTACCTTCCAGTGAAATGTTTGCAGAGCATTCTAGGTCTCCACCAAAAGGCAAACAGTATACACTACATGTAGAAACAACTAGTAAAATTTTTAAAAACAACACAAAACAACAAAAAGAAGCAAATAGAATGATTATCAACTTCTATTTCAGCTCACTGAATATTTTAAACAACTTTGTGAACCTTCACCTCATTCTTACAACTCAGAGTACTACAGCTGTTCTGCCGTAATTTTTTACCTGCTGTCAGATATAAGATAGTGATAAACCATGCACAGAAACTGCCAACTTTAAGCAAAATTGATGACTAGCACCAAAGGAGAGAAACACATAATGACCAGCTATGTAACTTCGCATTACAAGATACCAAGCATTTGCACAGAACCATTCATGACTAATCCATAATATTTTTATCAATAACAATTGTAATTGCTTAGGTATTAAAAATATATAAAAACAATTTGAATCAACAATTAAATGAAAAAATTATGATTTGACTGCAAGGAAAGTGGAGAGGAAAAAACATTCCAAAGATGGGTATACGAAACAACTTTTATCCACAAAAATATAGGGATTTAAAATATATATAATTAGAAAACCTACACCATATTAAACTCCCAACTTTTAAATGAAATGGTATTTCGGATAGGTACATGACCCTCTTCTTTCTCTCCAGGAGTATGATTACATAGTGATGTGAAAAGCCAGTACCCTAAGAAGAATCAGGTATCAACAGTGAGAGACACAATGAAATTAGTTAGTGGAAAATCAGTGACTTAGACATATGAACTCATTTAATGGAAGCACTCTTCAATAAAAGCAGAAAAAGCTACCAGAATTGCACAAAAGATTCTTGTTTAGAGGAACCCATATAAATTGGATTTTAGGAAAGGACACACCTAGTACCTTAAAGTTCAGTTACTTAATAAACTAGTAGAAAACACAAAAAAGAAAGGAATTTTGCTGCAGTAAAACATATTTGCCTGGGGAATAATTAAGAGAAGCAATGGAAGTACCATTACTCTGAACATTTTGTCCTCAACACAATTTTAGAAAAGTATAATCTGCCACAGATGAGATAACAGACTAGATGACCTGCTTTTAGATTACATGAATTTACTATAATGCCCTTATTTCTATTAGAAAAGATCCCACATTCCAAGTACTTAGTGAGATGACACTAATTGGTATATTTGGCTAACTGATATAAATGACATCACTGAAACCTACTGGGTCCATATGCATGGTTGGAGTGTTGAAAACTCTAGGCAGAAATTAGTGACCAGAATTATAGATAAGAAAGATAGTACAGAGTAAAAGAAGGTTAGGAGGGTGAAATTAGTTTAAAATACTTTTGGAGCTGAAGAAATCTTCAGGCCTGCAGACCAGTCCAATAGCTAATGAAAAATTAATATCCTGAAAGAAGAATATTTATAGATATTGTCTACAAAATAAAACCAAAAACACAAACAAAAAAGTGCAATATTTTAAAATTACCCGTTAATAAAACACTGAGAGGAAAAAAAAGACATTGTATTGGGAGTTTCAATGCAAGCAAAGTTTAAAGAGTATCATATGACCCTTTAACATCACTGATACTGCATCCAATAAAAAGTAAGTATGCTGGACTTACAAGAGAGGTGAAGGTTAATCAGTTACTGAATTGTGAGTGACTGCTTAGAGACCACTGACTATGAACCAAAATAAAAGAGAAAATAAGAGCAAACTGGCTCACAATCATATGAAAATAGTGTGACATTTGAGCTAGTTTTCCAATACTGATATATCATAGAAGGACTGTACAATTATTACAAAACTGAGAATACTAAAATGCAAAGAAATTCTGTTTGCAATTGAAGGTTCTTAAAGAAAGCAATTTAGTTGGCCCAAAATCACAATTCTGCAATGCGGAAAAATGAAAACACTGGTAGCAAACCCAGCCAGGTTCACTGTCAAAGTGAAGGCAACAACTAGAATTGAAAAACACTACATATAACAATGACAGAGATGAACACATAAATAAATATTTCTCTTTGGCAAAACCCCAAATCACCTTATCATACCACACAAAAATGCTGCAGTATTGTGCAGGACACTGGTTGTAAAGGAAGTTTTTAGACCTAATCTAATGGAATAATAAATACATTTTAATGCATCAACTTCTATTTAAATTTCTAAAACCCTTTCAGTCAAAACAGTCTGTCTCCTCATCTTTCAACTTATCATATGGATATTAGAAGACTAAGAATATCATGCTAATCTTTGCAAAGTGAATTCAAGATTTTCCAGGGGTTTTATGGGTGTCATTTAACCCTGAACGGTAACCGGACCACGCAGACGCTTGCTCACCCCTCCCCTCCCCGGTGGGGTGAGGAGGAGAGACAGAGAGAGAGCTCACGGGTTGAGATAAAAACACTTTATCAAGACAGCAAAGGAAAAAAAGATAAAAATACATTAGTTATAATAAAAATGTAGAAGGATAATAGAATATATAATAGAATATACAAAATGAACAATGCAGAATTTCTCACCACTTGAGGACTGATACAGCCCGTCCCGAGCAGCAGCCAGGGAGCAGGGATATTCCCCCGCAGCCATCCCAGAACAGCAAGTTCCAGAGAGAGCACGAGGCAACAGACAGACGAACAAACAGGCCCGAACGAAATAAAACAAGGTAACAAGAAGGGAGCATGAACAGAAAACAAACTGAAGCTCCCTCTGGAGCCAGAGCCAGGGGGCAATGGCTGACCCTCACTTATACCAGCCATGCCATCCATGGTATGGAACACTCTCTTTGGCCAGTTCAGATCAACTACTCTGGCTGTGCCCTCCCAAGGGTTTGCACCTGCACATCAGCAAAACCTGGGAAACTGCAAAATGTCCTCGATCGCTCAGCAGCAGCGAACACCAGCAGCGTGCTGTCACTACTCTTCACATAGTAAATCCAAACCACAGGAGCTGCTGAAGACAAAACTAGCTCCATCCTGGCTGAAACCAGGACAATAGGCCAATTAGCTTGGTATCAATGTACTACTAAATACAAGAGACAATGAAAGAAAAAAAAAGGTATTTTGTAAATAGTAAGTGGTAATGTTTCAATTATTAAAGTTGTTTATGGAAAATGGGACTTACCTAACAAGTGCAATTTCATAGGCAGCACAGAAGTGAGCCAAAAAAATGCTCAGCTACTCAAGAAAATACCATGTATAAAGAGCGCAAGACTCCCTATTCCATCTTTCCAAGAAAAAAAAGTTAAGATAGTCAGTTTAAGTCTACAAATGTAATCAGAGGAAATAATAGTGAATATTGAGAAGGACCTAACCTTAGAAGAGAAAAGCAAAAAGACATATTTGCTGGTACCAAACTGGGCACAAATGTTTCACAGGAGGTATACCAAATCACTAGAAGAAACTACCAAAAGAACTAGTACATGCTACATATTTTCCTGTTTTCACATCAAGATAGCTACTTCTCCAAAATATATTCTGCAACTGAACACAAATTCTGCCTTCAAAAAACACAGATTACTGAGCTTACAATAAGGGTAAGTGGGACAAACCATAGTATACAGAAGGTCAGACCAGATGATCTAATAGCTCCAAAAATCCATGCTACTTTTTTCTATTTCTAGTTTACATGATGGGAAAAAGGAAAGTTTCATATGTTTCCACACTCTTAGCCAAAATAAACATCCTTTCTTGCCAAGTGTTCAAAAATCTATAGTGCCCAAAGTTAACTAAGATTCATAGACTGGAACACAGACCTTTGTATAAAAATGAAATATGCAGATTGTACATTTCTGACCAAAATCTCCATCACATACTATTCTCTTTGAACAATCATTAGTACGAAGGCACCATTTACTTACTTATACATGGAGACAACATGGTCTACTCTAACATTGTAATTTTGGATAGTTACCTACAAAGAACTGGAAAGAAAATATGGTGAAAATCCTTTGGATCTGCTGTACTTTCCAAAGCTGTTTTAGAATATTTGGGCAAATTTAATAAACCCCCTGGCTACTTGAACTAATGCCAGAATCATGCAGACCAACAAGGAAATACTCTTTTCCCAGTCTCTTCCAGACTGTGTGTAATTTATGAAGGATATGTGAAAAATATTTGGCTTTATAACGAAGACTGCAAGTAAATTTCGTTTTCTTAAATTAAATGGTTAGATCTCACTCCTGATCTACATATTTTATGAATGCATGGTAGACTTCTTAAGAGAGATACAATCTTTTTAATAAACAGATAAAACTCCTTCTATCCTCTTCTGCATAAATCTGATGTATTTGATGGCAGAAATATTCCTGTGTCTAATCATAACACTAAGTCAAAGAGGACTTCTAGAATTTATGAAAACAAAACAGCCATTGTATTTATGAAACAAAAGAATGAAGATAATATCCAACATGTAAGCAGCAAATTAGGAAGAAAATATGCCTGCTTTTATTTTTCGTCTCTTTTTCTTATGATATCTCTAGTTCATGAATGTCAGTCATATAAATGAAGGATATAATGACAAGGATGGAATGAAATCCTAGTCTATTTTTTTTTCAGATATTCTGAAGAAAACTGTAGACTTCTAGGTAGCATGGTAGTAAAAGACGTATTTAGAAAAGCATGTATAGTAAAGAAGTGAAAAGAGAAGCAGCAGAATAAAAGACAATTTTGTAAGCATATTAAGGAAAGGGAATGTAGCCATCTGTCATGTTTATAGATGAAAAATTGTGAAAAATTCTAATTATATATAAATAACTAGGTTCTGAGGGTAATCTAACCTTTTTCCAGAGAACCATGTCCAGGTGAAACTCTGATATGACAAAAAGAAAAATATCCAAATATAAGTTAAAATATATGTACATGGTAGTACCTATCTAAATTAAGAAAAAAATAAATCTTGATAAAGTCATGAAAGACACTGCATAATTTGGTACCAGTGATAGCAAGGGCCTGTTCTGAGTGCCCTCAAAGGTCCCTTTTATACCTCTCTTCCTAGCTTCCTAAATGCTTCTCTGCAAGTAAAATTTGGGTCTTTGTTTACCCAAAAATTTCATGGTAGTAAGTATATATTTATTAAAATCACTTCTGACGTGACAAAAGAATAAGCACAAATTTTGCTATTGTACAAATATAACATTTGCCTCTGATCTATTTTTATTACTCACTAACAAACAGCCCCACCTTCCCTGGACATACTTTACAGTCTATGGTGAAAAACATAAGGTTTGCACTTCTCTAACATGGTCATGACATTGGTAATTCTTAATTAAGACAGTAATGATAATCATATATAACAAGGACAAGAAAGATTTTTATCCCACTTTTCTACAATTTGTTGTTCTTTTCTTTCCTTTATAGAATTGGTGATTGAAAAAGAATGGGGATAAAGTATCACAGGGGCTACCTAACTCCTCTCAGGTAGTTTAAAAAAAATCCTGTAAAATCTCAAGATAAAAAGACTCAAAGTGTCTAACTGGGTGTCACAAGGGACCTTCTCCAGAGGTCCAGCTGACATGAAATTTTGGGAGTTCACCTTCTTGCTATAGATTGTGCACTAGTATGGGCAAATCTTAATATGGTCTCTACTATGTGTTTGAGTACTGGTGATGTATCTTTCATTAGAACCTCTGGCTGCGGCATATAACAATTTACTAACAATAACTGCTTAATGACTAAAATATGAAATCATTAGCTCCAGTATTGTATAACTGTGAAAGTAAAGGAGTGGTATGAAAGAAGTCAGATTACATAATCTATTAATGATTTCTGGCCTTAAAAAATAATAACAAAAATATTAATTTTTGTCCCTTTATAACAAGTCACTAGCATCTGAAGATCCCACATTTTTCTGACACTAAGACAAAACACAGTCCCATATGTTATCTATAGCTGCTGTACTAATAGAAAATTGAAAAACTTTCTACCTAGACACACAGAACACCAAAATGGATCTCTTCATTAAGAGAAAGCATGCAAGGGTTAAAATGCTTCCTGATTAAGCATGACTGGTTTTGCATCTCTTTTCAATCATAAGGTCAGACTATTTGAGACAGATTACAAAGTGCCTCAGGTTATCAAGAACAAATATCATTTAACATAAGCATTTCATACATTAATGCTAATATCTCTCTACAACCAATCTGTAATACAAAGCTTAGTTGCATATTATGTTTTTGTGCTTTTGACAGTCAATCTGACATCTAAAAATATGTTAGGTATCAAATTATGAGGCACTGCATATAGACAAGTGGGAAAGGTAGAGGCATTTAAGGTAAAAACAGATTAAATTTCTAAACCATTATTTAATCCAATGCCTTTTTAATTTATGTCCCTAAAACTATTTGAAAACCTTAGTCCCAGCCAAATTTGTGAACCACAAAACCCACAAACTGAGTGCTTTTGCTATTTTATCATATTCTCAAAGCAAACCAGAAAATAGCATTTATATAAATTGATTCAAGTGTTTTAGTCAACAACCATGTGTAAGAACTCTTCCTTAGATATTTTTTAAAAGCTAATAGCAGGAGCTGAAGTAAAAAGTTAAAGATTATAGAAATGCAGTGTAAAGTATCATAAGCCATGGTTTCTTAAACCAAGAAGTTCAAGTACTCAATATTCAAATTCACCAAAAAAAGCAAAAAAAAAAAAAAAAACCCAAAACAGACTAGAGGTTGCTCTGAGAACATCAGCATGATCTGAAACAGGAATAGTTATGGACCTTTCTAAGTAACAGTACAGAAAAAAAAAAACCACCCTCCTGAGGAAGTGGAAGCATAACTACTTGTGGAAGAATTAGAAGTTCTCACTGAGAGTTCGCATGCCTAATCCTGTGTGTCACTGCTGAACTGCTGCTGAGCTCCTGTTCTCCACTTGCTTCCCATGGAGCTCAAAGCTTAACTTGGCAGCTCTGAAAGTTCTCACTGAAAATGGTTCAAACTGTTTACCATCACATCCTCCCACACACATGCAAAAAACCACAAAGTCAAAGGTCATAGATATTTTTTTAAAAAGATGACAATCAGGGAATCCATAACTCTTATGACAGCCATGACAAAAATGCAGTTTTATTGATGGGTTGGCAAAAAGTTCATGCAACCCTAGACTCTTCCTTGGAGGGTGAACTGGAGGGCATAATATGGTTCATTTTGCATTATGGAAATTTTTTCCTGTTTTATTAGTTAGAAGCATTTAAAGCCTGAAAAGAGCATCAAGTGCACATGAATTCCGTTTTGGCATATTTTTCAAGAAATCAATAAAAATAAATCAGGTTTTAAAATGTCCTGCTACAAAACATAAAGCTTTAAAATTAAAACAATGAAAATATTTAGAATTTGTGGTAGTAGACATTTAAAATCTTAGATCAGTGTAGTCAATAGATAATGTAACTTGTCATCAACCGGAGAGAAGCAATTCTTCAATTCATTTTGAGTCTACCTGAACCCAACAAAGTGAGCAGAACCAAGACCATATAAGTCCTAGTACGACTCTGCTCTGGTGAGACCCCACCTGGAGTGCTACATCCTGCTCTGGAGCCCTCAGCACAAGAAGGACATGGAGCTGTTGGAGCGGGGCCAGAGGAGGCTACAAGAATGATCCGAGGGCTGGAGCCCCTCTGCGGTGAGGACAGGCTGTGAGAGTTGGGCCTGTTCAGCCTGGAGAAGAGAAGGCTGCGGGGAGACCTGATTGCGGCCTTCCAGTACATAAAGGGGGCCTGTAGGAAAGAGGGGGAGAATCTTTTCAGTAGGGACAGCGGTGACAGGACAAGGGGGAATGGTTTTAAACTGAAACAGGGTAGGTTTAGGCTGGATATAAGGAGGAAATTCTTTATGATGAGTATAGTGAAGCACTGGAACGGGTTGCCCAGAGAGGTGGTGGAGGCCCCATCCCTGGAAACATTCAAGCCCAGGTTGGACGGGGCTCTGAGCAACCTGCTCTGGGTTGTCCTGGTGTCCCTGCTCACTGCAGGGGGGTTGGACTAGATGGGCTCTGGGGGTCCCTTCCAGCCCAAAACATTCTGTGATTCTATGAGAGAGAGCATCTGATGATGTATTTAAATTCAGCATGTCAGATAAGTTCCCAAGGAAACGGTGGGGAAAAAACTTGCTGTTCTGCATCAAGCTATGTTCCTCACTATTGGAAGTATGGTACTAATGGAAGAAGTAGCAAAACGTTGACCGCATAAGCTTCACTGATGTACTCTTTCATTCATCTTGAAGCAGAAAATTTTATTATCAGGAACATGTTACAGGAGAATATAAAGCCTCTGAGGTTCCTACAAGTATGTCCATCAATTTCAAATTGCAATAATTTTGCAAGAATTGAAATAACTGCAATTTTGAAATAATTTTTAAAATAATTGAAAGATGGTGTTTCCTCACTCTTGCTTTCTATTGAGAAACTGAGGTGCCCTGTCTTTCCCAGGACATGCTGTTACATCCTACTACTCCAGGACTGGCAGACACAGTAGGGAGATATATCAATACATCTGATCTTTAATTAGGCATATTTGACAAAATAACTTAGCTGGTATTCGTCTTCTTTTCCAGAGTGAGTGCTCCAATAGCACCAATTCTACAGAAATCACACTATTTCATACATTTTCAACAAACAATTTCTACCATAACATCACAAGAGTCCACATTTCTCATTCATAGTTACGTAACATCTCTATCTGTAATTATATCAAAGATTTAATGGAAAGTACAGAAAACAGGAAAATACTGAACAGGCTTTACTACAATTAGACAGCTGGAAAACCAGTATCTTGAAATACTACAGAAACTGTATGAGATATACCAGTATGCATATACATATATGCAGTCTCATGAACAGCTCAGATGATTTAATAGTCTGGTGATACTGCAAACAGAAGGTACTGCACTACTGTTCCCTCCTAATCTGCTACTCCTTCCTCTACCACAACATCTAGCTTAGGCAGCCATTTCCAAAAGTATACTTTTTATGGCTTTTGCTCTCTTAATTTTCCTACAGGAAAGTGAAACATGTCAGTGAGATTCTGATGAAGGCTGGTACAGGCACACACAGTAAATGGTAAAAATGCACAAACTGGAGCTGGGGATATTGGGAAAAGAGACTCATTATAAAAGAGACAGGTAAATCAATGCTGTGTATAAAACAGCAGATTTGCTTATTATTTGGAATTGACAAATAAACTTTCATTTTCACTAGCAACCTGCTCACCCCTCTGTTGTTTAGGTTTTTAGGTCATTCATTAAATCCTCATCATCAGGAAGCTAGTTTATGACATTTGCCAGATTTGTTATCTGTTCTGCTTCTGTGTACCTACATTTACTGAACACATCCTTTAGCATATAACCACAAGACTCAGAGATAAAAAATACATGTGATTAATACTTAATATAATGAATTTATGCTATGGGGAAGTTCACTTAATTGCATGTATTTTACATCTTTATTTTAATGTTGAAAAATAAGCTTATTTTTGGAAAAAACCCTTATTCAATAAATGATGTCTCATGTCAACGGAAAACTTATTTCCTTTAACTTTATATTGTTGAGAATGCAAGAATAACAATTTTTTACTCTTTACGTCAATGCTGGCATAAAATATATTTCTTGGCTGATTTATGAGGTGAAAGAGGACAGATTGTAGGAAGAGACCTTAAGATATGAAATACATTGTTGTGCTGTGAAATATGAACTCCAGAACCTGAAACTTTTTCTTCTGTTGAGAGCTCCTTAACACACACTTTGAACAATAGTCCTCCATAACTCCAGTTAAGTATCCATTTTGAGCGCAAGTTTTTTTCTTTCCTTGGCAACTATAAGGCTTCAAACTGTAAACTAATACAGCGACGACTGAAATTAAGCATGAAAAGGAAGTGCAAGGGAGCATACTTAAAAAAGGGAGAGAAGGGCTTGGAAATGATACTATCAAATCTCTTGTCTAGGATTAGAATGACCAATTAAAGATCTTGTGGTATGACACTGAATCTTTTGTTCTAGAGGGGAATGGAGCCTGTGTATGGCAAAAATTTTGATTGGTGTGGACAGAATGTATTGTTGAGCTTGCAAAGCTTAAGATTGACCCTGCCCTTGCAGAGGATGCTTCGTACAAACAGTCTCAGCTGGTATGCAAAGGTTTTCATAACTCTTAAGTCCCATCCTCCGGCAATGCAAGAATCTAGAGATTTGAGGAAATCAGGTCAGAGTTCCCATAACTGCAGTTTTTGAGATTCTCTTGGCAGATGGAACAGACCTCGTTCACTCTTTGGGCAAAGGAGGAATGGATGATACAATTTTGGTCACATAAATGACAGAATAGAGGAAAGTATTTTTCTCAGTACTGCATTCAGATTAGTCTTAAAAGTCAAAGAAAGACTGTATTAGAGCTTCTTCCTGCATTGCCAGAAAAAGGGAATTAGGAGATTATGCACAGAACAGGGGTTTAGTCTACAACTGACCACTACTATTACAATGATGTATCTTCCTCATGTGGATGCACTCATTTTTTGGGAAATAAAAAAGTTTTGTCATGGCAAAGCTCAATTAAGTTTCCTGGAAATTAAGTTAAGCCAGAAAAAACAGTTTTACTAGAGTAAGAGTAACCACACAGGAATTACAGATCCCTTTATATTCATGATCTGTTTCACACTCACCTGTTTAGCCAGACCCTCAAGCAGAATACTTACGAATAATTTGAACCTTCAGGTACAAGTCTCAACAATTATTAGTATTTTAATAAAATAAAGACATGCAACCCACACACTTTAATACTGGGTTCTGAGATTCCAGTAAAACCATAAGTCGTCCAGGAACTCAGTATATTTGCAACAAAGGAAGCCCTAAAACACCTTCACCTGCAAGTACTCTTAAGGTCATTTTCATTCCACTCATTTAGATTACACTACATATTATTTGGATCTCAAAGTGTCCTGGTAAGGGAGAGCATCGCAAACTTCATGAATTTTGAAAAATATAACCACATATATAGCTATGAAACTGACTACATAAGCATAGTAGAAACTTGAAATGTAAGAGAGAAATTCTGTTATTCAGAGTTGCTGTTCATTCCATGTGACAAGACTTGTTCTTAAAAAACTGCCCAGTCACAAAGGGGGCATCTGTAGTTCACCAGTCTCAGTCCAATATACACTTAAAGATCTTCAGGATAGAAATGAATGAGCAGTAATTACAATGTGATGATTTAACATAAGAAACATCACTCCAGACAGAAAAAAAAAAGGGAACTAAAATGATATTTACCATATTGTCTTCTTCAAATACATATGAACCCTTGAAATACATCTTTAAGAATTATGTTAAAAATCTTAGTTCCTAAGAATTTGAATTTTACCTCATGCTGGTTGTATATCTATTGTATTTATGGACAATTTGTTGTAGCATACATTGTCTAAAACCATACAATACTGTAAGGCTAAATTAAAGAATTCCAATGTTCAGTACATAGTAACATGTTTCAAGAAACCCACAAAACATTTTAACTCCGGGGTATTTAGGAGTGTACATTTTAAAAATACTATATTGATCACAAATAATACTTGTTACAAATTGCTTTAAATCAAGCTGAGTATCTTGTGGAGTATTCTAGCAGGGCTTGATGAAACAATGAGGGCACCAATCCTTATCTACAGTTATTCTGGATGTAAGAATTACTCAAAGATTTGGAGGTATGCAAAAGAGTGGAACATATTATTTAGGCGTTTAGCATGCAAGTTTGAGTAAGAGTATTGGAAATACACTTATTTAGTAAATATTACATAACTCTTTGCCCTGTAAAGATTAGATGATTCCTTAAATGTTCTGGCATCGAAAAAATACCGCGAAGAGAGAGATACAGAAATAGAACCCCATGATTCGTAATTATTTCAAGAATTATTTTATAAACCGTAACAGTACAACTAAGTAAGGTTTACAGTGCAAGATGCACTTAGAATTCATCCTTCCTAATCGGTACTAATGGACAAATTAGCTTGTAAATAAGCGTTCTGCTGAGCAATACATAAAAGTTAATATAGCTTTTCCCATCATCAGCCCTTAGGGCTTTTCATACTGTCATCATTTATCAGCAAGTTATTCCCATGAACAGGAGACATTGTCACTTTATCTTAGCAGGCATTCTTGCTGATCCTCTAGCCAGAGGGCTCTAACGTTAGTAGAACAATAGCCACCATTCAAACCCCTCCTTTTCTGCCAACCGGCTGCAGCTACCATTTCAGCAGTCAATGAAAAAAAAACACCACAGTGAGCCTGAAGGTTACTGGGCAATGAATTTGTGGAGGAAGTGCTTGAATGAAAACACAGACACCCGTGAATGTATTTTTCCTCCACCGATATTCTACAACCTTATTGATTATACAGCTATGAAAACAGCTGCTTAATCCTTTAAACTTCCCATCAGAAAACGGCTACAACTACAACTCTAAACCTTTGCTATAACCTTCTATTAATACATCTGCAATGTACAGGTTGCAGATACAATTTTGCAGATGCAAAATATAACTAGTTTATATGGATTTGAACAAGTCAAACGTGCTCCTCTTTTTCCTTGAACTTTAAAAGTAGGAGAAAACATCTATTTATGTAACAGTCAGTAACAGTTCCTCTTGGCTGGCCACTGGAAATTTTGCAGGAGAAATTTCTAATCGTACAAATTACGGACAGGATTTGAGGGACAGCTCATAAAACTGACCTGGAGAGTAATCCACATTAGGTGACTAAAAAATCGTATCTAATTAAGGATGGCCATATTATTTTGACTGTCTTTGTTGAACAATTTCCAAACAAAAATAAGAAGATTCTAACAGTTTTAACTGTAATAGTCCTTTAAAAGTATAATCAGATTTTGATTCATACATAAAACAGTATAATTATTGTTTTTCTCACAGCATAGTCTTTTTTTCTAAGATCTTTGAATTCATGTATACAGGAGGACTATAAGATGGTGTCTCAATGTTGCTTTAAAATCCTGACAATTATTTTTTCTGGGCGGGAGTGGTATTAAAAAACCCAACAGCTTCAATTAGAAGGACTGCTTTCATTGGATCATGCCCTTGTTTTTAAAAATAATAATTTGCTATTAATGCAATTTCTACACTTTTATCGCAAATGAAGATTATTGCCACATTTAATTCAATGACATTTTCCATTAAAAATATTTGTCATAAAGGTATTAGCCTCAGCATGAAATAAAAGAGAGGTCATGACATAAAAAATACAGCTACTTTAAGTAACCAAAGATTTATTTTTCATTTAAGCACTTACTTTTGCAAATGAGAAAAACATACTTTGTTGATGAGAGGTTACTTTAATGTCAAACATGTTATAAACCTGATATACAAATTCGTATTTTATAGGGCTGAAGGGATTTGTTTGTCTTATATCTTACAATCTGTTTTTCTTTGGGCAATTTAATGAAATGGCTAGTTTCAGATACCGTATCTTGTAATCAAAACAGTTAGCAACCTGAACATACCTAAGAAATAGTAACGGTTTGTCTTAGGCTACTGTGAATGAACTGTAAATTGCTAGATGTTGAATTGCAAGAAGAAAAGAGTACTTTATGTATCTGAAATCTGGATCACATCTTCATTTGAAATAAACAATCAGGATACTCCAAAGTAAACTGTAATTAATATTCCTAAATAAGTCTTGAAGAAGCTGTCAGTTTGAATCTTCCACCGATAATATACATTAAAAATGAAACCAAAAATATAAAAAAAATTTATAAATAAAAAAAAAATGCAGTTCAGAGGAAGCTGAAGATACTAAGTCCATCCTCTTTTCCTGGAGGTGATTATGCAACTCCTGACCTCAATTTACAATAAAAGGGGTTTTTTCCCCCATGTTGTGTTGTAGTCACTAAAACAGCCATACAACTTACTTGTTTGAGAATGCTATCTTAAAGAGGGTAAATATATCCATTAAAAATAGTATGGCCTCCTATCTTCCACCACAACAACAGCTACAACAAAGGACTGATTCATTGTTCTCTGTTCCATGTACTGTTAGCTACAGAATACATATACTTTTAAAGATACTTCCACAATTCCATTTCTGTAACAAAGACAAGCTATATTTAAAGTCACTGATATTGCTTGCCGAATTTCTTGAGAAATTATGAATCACAAACACTGGTATTAGGATCATATTTAAGGTACATGCATGCAGGAATATCCTTGGCAGTCCTGGCCAACTTTCTTGGTCTACTACCCGAAACCACCTTCCATCTTCTTCTTTGACAGATGCACATTGTCTCAGTTACTTTAATAATTACCTTAAAACCACTGACCATGGTTGCTATACTATACTTAGTGTTCCTGGACCTAATGTCCAGCTGGGTTGGGCTATACAAAGGAACATCGCAACATTTGTAGTTAACTGATTCTATCCCATCTCCTTGATGCTACAAACTAAGATACATACCAATTTCATCATTATTTTGGTTACATTATGATCCTTCATTTAATACTAAAATTCAGATTTCATCATGAAAATGCTACCAATTTATAACCTTCCCTGAGGAAACATGATGCCTGTGTCCCATGGGGCCAAGAGACCCATCTCAGAACTGCACATGTCAAAAAGAGAATAAGAATAAACTAATCCTGCCTTCAGTCAGATTCTCCATTATCTATCCATTCTCACTCTATCCTGCCAGTCACTTGAATTTCCTTCTTTATTCTCTCACAAGTCCCTACCCGTCACAGTCTAATCCTGCCATTCTAATTCATGTGCTCTTTTGCTGATTTGGTCGTCATATTCTTTTCGCATGTTCAATCTTAGAATCATAGAATCATAAAATGGTTTGGGTTGGAAGGGACCTTGAAGATCATCTAGTGCCAACCCCTCACCACGGATGGGCAGGGACACCTCCCACTACACCAAGTTTCTCAAAGCCCCGTCCAGCCTGGCCTTGAACACTTCCAGGGACGGGGCATCCCCAGCTTCTCTGGGCAGCCTATTCCAGTGCCTCCCCACCCTCATAGGGAAGAATTTCTTCCTAGTATCTCATCTAAATCTGCCCTCCTTTGGTTTTAAACCTTTCCCCCTTGTCCGTTCATTATACGCCCTTGTAAGAAGCCCCTCTCCATCCTTCCTGTAGGCCACTTCAGGTGCTGGAAGGCTGCTATAAGGTCACCTCGGAGCCTTCTCTTCTCCAGGCTGAGCAGCCCCAACTCTCTCAGCTTGTCTTCACAGGAGGGATGCTCCAGCCTTCTGATTATCTTCGTGGCCCTCCTCTGGACCCGCTCCAACACATCCATTTCCTTTTTCTGTTTTCTGGGGCCCCACAGCAGGACCCAGCACTCCAGGTGAGGTCTCACCAGAGTGGAGCAGAGAGGCAGAATCCCCTCCTTCGACCTGCTGACCACACTTCTGATGCAGCCCAGGATACAGCTGGCCTTCTGGGCTGCCAGCGCACATTGCCCGCTGAAGTTAAGTTTCTCATCCACCACTACCCCCAAGTTCCTCAGGGCTGCTCTCGAGCCATTCACCGCCCAGCCTGTACCTGTGCTTGGGATTGCCCTGACCTACATGCAGGACCTTGCACTTGGCCTTGTTGAACTTCATACAGTTCACACAGGCCCCCCTCTCAAGCCTGTCCAGGTCCCTCTGGATGGCATCCCTTCCCTCCAGCGTGTCAACCACACCACACAGCTCGGCGTCATCGGCAAACTTGCTGAGGGTGCACTCAGTCCCACTGTCTAGTCCCAGCTTCCTAGTTTTGTCTACCATATTCTTCTGACTCTTCACTTCCTTGCCTATTTCTGTTGACATCCCTCATCCTTTTTTGTTCCTATCCATCCTCCTCTCCTATTTTCTGAGAAGATGAAGTCATTTCAACTTCACAGGGAAGACAGAGAGGTGTCATTTTTGCTTGAAGCATCTTCAGTTGGACACTACAAATATTAAAGGATTATGGGGACCATTTTGGTCAGATTAGGCTACAGTTTTAGTGTTCATTACAGCGACAGAATGTGGCAGCAAATCTCATTCTGCAATGCTTCACAAGCTTGTACAAAAATCACTTAAATTCCTACTGGAAAACTTAAGGAAAAATTTCAGATTCTATAAAGGGCCCATGGAAAGGACAATTCATATCCTATCCTCTAATAAAGAAATTACAGATTTACCTGTTCAGAAAGAATTCGTTAAATAGTGGCCTAACAGCACTCTAATGAATTTTAAAGGTAGATGGCCAAAGCACAATATTTAAAGACCACTCTGGTCCAACTTATATACATTACTTAATAACAATAATATACTTTAATATAGGTAGCCTACAGTAGAATTGTTGTCACATACTGTAGTTTCAAAAATTTCTGTCAATTCTGAACCACATCAACTGAAGCTACTAATGCAATACATTAAAAAATGGAGGAAAAAAGGCAATGAGACTCTAAACAGGAGTCACCAGAGCTACTGTCTGGAAAGAGCTAGATATAAAATCCCATACCTATTAATGCAAATCACACTACTATGGTACATGTCATAATTTTTATCAAGAACATTCTTATTTGATAAAGAATGTTACAAGAGAGTAAGTCAAGTAATAGAAACCACCACTTGTTAAACTTATTTTCTTAGCAACAACCATCAATACCAAAATCCTGTTTTATCACATATGCTGTATACGTGCAGTCTTCTGTAATTTACAATAGAATAAATAGCAAGATACATCTAACATAAAATGTTATGAAATTTCTAAACTTAGAATCTACATTTCTAAGTTCCACTTAATGGTATGAGAATTACTCCTGTAAAACAAAGGGTGATAATGCACTAGTATTCTGCACTTACGTGCAGAACAAGTTAATTAGCTTATTCAAATTGTCTAAACAACTTTACCAACTTGCTCATTATAAAATGTACATACATTGCAAACCATATGAGTTATCTTGAATTCTACTGCCCAAGGTATTCAGATGTACTTTCAAAATTCATACATAGTATGAACTTATGTAGAAAGCAAGTACTTTTAAGGTGTATTGAAGAATTCTAACTAGCTGAAAAGCACACCAGAATTAAAAGACAGTTGAAGTATATAAATAGCAGGAAACACCAACATAATTACTCATATACAATAACTATACTGAAAATACTCAATACTAACAAATACATGGGGGGGGGGGGTGGGGGGTGTATGTGTTTATATAGAGGTATTTTTCCTGGCTACATGTGAATTTTATATTCATGTTTTTTAATTACACTCCAACTTCAAGGAGAATGAAGTTAAAAATAATTTTTCACTACAAAAGACAAACCTACAAATTTAATACATTCCGGGGGGTGGGGAAGTGTTCTTCAGTTAATTCAGCATTGCCTTGAAGGAAAAGAACCATATAGTTGTACTTTCAAGTTATTTGCAACATTCTTATTTTAAGAAGCTCACATCATGAGCTGAGAAGTGACAATTTGAATTTAACAAGCACAACAGGTTGCCAAACTAAGATTACATCTAATAATGTTTCCCAGTGCACCAGGCTCTTTCCTGCTCCTGCTGACCTTTCAACACGTGGTTCAGAGACTACTGGATTAGAGCTGTTAACAAGTGACAGGTGCAGCCAATTAACCAAGCAATGACGTAACTGTGACTTCCAGTTTTAAGTATGGGGCTTGTTCAGCAAATGATGCTTTTCCATCAACGAGCTCAGTATGGCTGCTTATCAGCCAAACTTAAGAACAACTTCAAAAGCTCTGTACTGCTGATATACTTCTCATTAAAAAGTGATTTTGCTATGAAATTATCCAACTGTGACTATGGTATGCTTTGCTGTTCTCCGACTGGGGAAGTTGTCAAATAATGTGCATTAACTCTTTTATTGAGAGGATAAAAAATTTTCAAGTACACAATGAGTCAAAATGAGAACTAATGAAAATAGTGATGAGAATTCTATGTCAGTTTAAATCTATGAAAAAAGGACACAAGAAACCAAACAGTTGCAACATAGCCAAGCAATGAGTATGAATGAAATATTCTGATATCACAGTTTGGAATACAGAATATGTAGGATAGTATTAAAGGTCTGCTCTGCTTACCTGAGGGTTTATTTCTCTATCAAATTGGCCCATCTAGATCATTACTGTTCTATAGTTTAAACTATGTCTTACAGGTTGTTGTGGGTTTTTTTTAAGGGATGAACACATATTAAACCATAACTTGAGATTGATAATTATTTTATTTATCCATTATTTTTCACACACACACAGAGAAAAAGTATACTGCCTTATAAAGTTTCTGGGTAGCAGTTACCAGTTTTTCTGGACCACAGACAACCTCAAATTAACTGCAGACAACAAATCATCACATATTTAACCAAATATAAAAAAGTATGTAGCTCCATAAACTACTAATTATTATAAGAGCACATAGCAGCCAATGGATAACAGCTTGGAACAACTCGGTTATAATGCAGAGTGGTACAACCAGTTCAGTAAAGAGGGACAGATGGTGTTTTGGGATCTCCCTCAAAGTCACAGTAGCAGCAAGCTGCAGATATGTACTGTTTGTGTCCAGGCTTAAGAAGTGACATGCCACAAAATCCACCCCTACCTATCACATGGACACAACAGAAGACCATATAGACACTCAACACTGAGTGAGCTGGGGCATGGTGTGACTCACTAGCCTAACCCAGCATCAGCCACTGTTAACCTGAAGAACCATACAAATCCAGCAGCAGATCACAAGCATCTAGCCAGACATACATGTGTGAAGACAGAAGGCTGACAAGACTCACTTGTTAAGGTCATGTCTAGAGATGAAGTCTGGAAAGGGCAAACCTTGCTTAATGAAACCTAAAACCAGAGACAAACTCTAACAATAACTGATTCTTTCCCAGGCCAGGTCTGCCATCCCTTCCTTGTGTTCCAACCACACAAACCCAGTGCAAAGACAGCTAACTTCATGGTTATAAACTAAGGTCCAACATGATCTACCGCTCTAACTCAGCATCAGATATATTGGATGGAGGCTGGCTCCCAAGACGCTTCCATACCCTGGTATTATATTCCCCAGTATTCTGCAAGGGCTTCTTGTGTTTTTTACCAGGTAAATACACAAATCCTACTTTCCCTCAGTACCTTCCAATAAAGCCTCCAGAGTCTGGAGGGTTACGAGCACTATGCAGAAACATCCAGTAATTTTCTAGAAGTTGGGTTGAGTGCAGCCTAGATGTTGCAGAAACAGACTCAATAAGCCATAATGGCCCCCCACACCACTATATGGTCCAAAATGGTGAACTCCGTTGCTCTAAGAACGTGCAAGAATACACAAGCTGTCTCCACATGCCACTTGATAGGGTGGGCAGGACCTACTTAGATTCCACATTGGAATAACATGGTTTACACAACTTTTAAAACTGTGTATTTTGTACTGCTGTTCCCACTGCAATTAATAATACTATCTGTATGACCAGGGTTCTCCCCTCATGTGATATGCTCTAATATCCTAATATCCCTGAGAGTAACAAGCTGACTGGATAGCCATCTTGTAGCACTAGCCCAGCCCTTTAACACCCTCTTGGTAATAAAGACAGTATCTACAAAATGCCATCCTCTATAAGAATAGCAATATAGTTATTAGTAAAGGTAGCTTGGGGCAAAGACTATTTTATCATGGCATTCTCCAGCAAAACAAGAAGAAACTACATGAATTCACCAAATCACTTTTCTGTCTGGTGTTCATTCATAGAGACCTATTTTCAACTTTTAACATATTAGAATACAAAAGAAACATAATTTTTTAGTAACAGCTTTATTTAAAAAGATGCCCCAAACATATGATATTTAGCCTTGATACTTTGATTTTACTCATCTTTAACTTCATGGTCAAGGTCCAGGGAAATACAAAGAATAAACAGCTGTATAGTGAAAAGGGTGAAGCTGGTTATTTGTAACCACCAAATGCCTGGATAAAAAATGGTACCAAATAGTAAAAAATATTTTTTCTTAACTTGGCCTTGGAAGTTATTTCAATGAGGTAAAATACTTTTCAACAGTAAAGTGATCATTAAATAACCATTGCTCATTTACTTATGACAACAGACACAGCTAAAGTTATACAGGTATGCATCTTTGAGCACATATCGAAAAAAACTCCATTTCTAAATTTTTTTCTTTTATGTCAGGGATTAAAGCCTAAGAAATGGAAAAGGACTAACAATGCAGAAAAGGAAAAAAGTTTCAATAGCTCTTTCTGTTCTGAGAAAGCCAGATATGATGTCTGAAGATGGTATTTTTTTCAGTCTTCTTGAGTTACCCCAAAATAGAAAGAACAACTACTAAAAATTTTGCAGTACAAAAAAAGCAACAAGGTCAGGCAATTTGCATCCAAGTCAATTTAAAAAGACACTTAAAAGAGATTTCTGAACCATGAGGAATGCTGGTTGTGAATAACACAGGAGGGAAATTCTAGAGAAGTAGGGGCAGAAAGAAGGGGGGAAAACCATAATGTTATATCACTATTTATAAAGAGAAAATATAACTTAGCTAATTATAAGCCTGACATTGATCAACTGTTCTTGAGCAAAAATAACAGAACCATTAACTTAGAAACAAGAAAAAATTACTTTATTTCTACTACTTGAAGATACAAAGAAAAGTCAAACCACTTTGTGTGAAGGCAGAAAACAAAATAATTTTGGACCAAGTTTATACACGACAGAAACTGGGGAAACAGTAAAATGCTACAAAAATAAGGTTAATGTTCAATCTGTTTAATTTATCAAACAAAGTTCAAGGGTGATTTGGTCACAATTTGCAAAAGAATGTGCTAACAGAAGGGTCTAATGGCTCTAAGATGATCCAAAAGGCAGACTGAAAAGAAGTGCCATTTTTACTTATTTAACAAGAAAGGCACTTAACCAAAGAAAATTTTAGTGGATTATCTTTCAGCATAAATCTCTACATTAAAATGGGATTTTTTTTCCACCAAAAGATAAGAGTGAGATAAAAGAATTTAAGTCAGTAGTGTGCTCTATTAGCTAAAAACCACTGGATTAAATGATCACAGCAGTTTTTTCTGCCTTATCCTCTCAAAGTTCAGGCTTTCTGGATGTCTTCCATTTTCATTAGATAAACAGCTTCTCATTAGAAGCAGATACACCCTTATAAGGACTCAAGTTGGGTTTTCTTTATTCCTGTCGACACAAATTCTGTTCAGAATCTTGATTAATACCTTTTAGATCTTTTTGCAGAAATAAGCAATGCCAGTGCTTGTGATAATAATTTTCATTAAATACATTTCTAATAAAGTATCTAAAATAGTTTTTCATGCTTATAATTATTATGAAACTCTACTAAGTTCTACACACTTAAACTTACTTTAAAGTCAAGTGATCATAAGAAACAGAAATCAGTCCATATGCACTTTTTATGGAACACATGCCCTGAAATTCATTGAAGTTACAGTTGCTGATAAAACAACATAGTGTTTTTTGTCAAAAACAATTCATTTTATTTACATACCCTTGCCTTAATTATGTGCAAAAGATTCTGATAAAAAAGGGAGTATTTCAGTTTGTACATATTCTTGACTCCTGACCAATAAAGTCTCCCCAACTCCTCAAAAGTTTGTTCCTCAAAACGTAATTCCTAAAATTTATTATAATACTTATTACCATGTTTAGTCAGTTTTACTGAATTCAGACTCAGTGAACTAGTAAGACTATTAATTACAGAAATCATGACACTTGCAGCAAAACGTTGGAAGATCTAGCTTGTAAGTGCCATATTTTACTCCCTTGTTCTCAAATAAATTCCTGTATCCTCAAAGAGACAAAAAATTGAGCTGCAAGAAGTTATCCAATTTACTGGTCATTTCAAGGAAGTAATGTCACAGAAGGAAAATGCAGGGGAAAAGAAAACAAGTTCCAAATTCCTTACCAAAATGTAGCAGTAAAGATACCTTCACACACACACACACACACACACACATCTTAGAAGTGCTGATACTTTATTATGAAAGTATTATTATATATTAAGACCAAAATAAGAGGGCCATGTTCAGGGTTTGGTTTGTTCCTTATTTTTTTTTTCCCTTGTTTGTGAATATTAATCACAGATAATAGATTTCTCAAAGTAAAAATGCTTATCTTAGAAAGCATCTGCTTAGAAAAGTGAGGGTAAATATAGTATATTCTGGTCTTCAGTTCTAGGAAATACCACTTTTTTGGCTCTAAATAGAAATATCAAGTTGTCTATTAAGCTAAAAGAACAAATGCTTTCAGCAAAATTCTCAATTTGCTTGAAAGATTGAAGAAAAGTTTATGAAGAATCATTTAATCCAAAAGAGCATTCCTGAAATCACAACTTTAAGATTTATACAATATCCACCAGAGGCATGCAGGAAGCAATGCAGCTAACCATCTATAATTAGTATAAAGGTATCTGTGAAAAACCTTAAAAACCACTCCCTTAAAATAAAAGAGGCAGACTAAACACAACCACCATCACTAGCTATTAAAGTTCCTCTCAAATGATTTCCTTTACCATTTTCAAAGAAAATAGACTTAAACATGAGCATAGTGGCAAAAAAAAAAAAAATAATCTTCAAAATTTCTTCAAATAGTCTTTGCCCACATTCAGAAGAAATATGAGAACACTATAAAATAAGAAGGTAAATTATCTACATACAAATATATTCACAGAAATTAAGCATACTTTTATACAGAAAATCAACTTATTATTGTACTTAAGGACAGACACCATTTAACTTAAAAATTTCAAAGTGATTTTAAAAAGTTCATCTATCACAAAAGAAATAACCACCATTCCACTATGCAAAAATCTTTTAATCAGAGTAAATATTCTGCAGTAGACATCAATTCTAATTTCCTAACAGATGGCCAGCAGCAATCACACCCCCAAATAATGTAAACTGCTGTGAGGAATAGGTAACAAAGAAAATTGAAAAAGAAAAATTTATAAAGGAAATGGGAATGTACGTGATTTTTGATAGGCCCAACTGTTAAAGCAAAGCGACAGT